>SSNU01001114.1:48499-157870 GCA_012064415.1 Gyrodactylus bullatarudis
AAGGCGTGTGAAGACAATCACCGTCGAAACGTTTGGATGACCATGGCTGAGAATCCTAATATTGACCTAAGTTTTAATAAATTTTATTATAAAACTAATTTTAGATCATTTTTCACTGATTCGGAATGCATAATTTTATTTAAATTGATCAGGTTTTTGCCAATTATGCATAATCTGCAAGATATACCTTGACGAATATGAATAATCAACCAGTTCTAGTTCCTAGCAGTGCCCCAGAAACGGTTACGGAGTTGGATACAAATGAAATCAAAGAAAATTCAACGATAGTTGATAATCCAATTATGTCCCAACCTGTAATTATTGAAAAGAAAAGTTGTGAAAAAGCAAAAAGAAAACGACGTAGAGACAGTGGGCAACAAACAATTGATCAGGTTTTTGCCAATTATGCATAATCTGCAAGATATACCTTGACGAATATGAATAATAAGGAATTAAAGGGTGGATGGGCAATCGATCTATGCTTATATGTATGAAATATGTGTTATAGTTTTAGATAATTGATAAATACAGATTTTTATAATTTTTTTCGATAAATATTTGTAATTAAATAACGTGTTTTCTTGAAATAATATTTTATTTACTATTTGTATTTACTTTCTTTAAGTTGAATTGAATTATAAAAGTCTTTTCTCCCTCTTTGATTATTTACATGAGGTTTTTTGGGTTGGCTTCTGACCTTCATACATATTAAATTACATTACTTGAATTTTGTATTCTCACATGTATTGAAAACAAAAATGATGTCCAAGGGGCCTCTTCTACACGTTACAATAGTGTATACTCCAGAGTCTGTTGATGAAACTTCCGAAAAGCAGTAAGCATAAGAACTGCGAACACTGGAAAACCACTATCTGGAGGGCAAGGCTTTTTTAGATGCAATTATCTAAAACTATAATACATATTTCATACATATAAGCATAGATCGATTGCCCATCCACCCTTTAATTCCTTATTATTCATATTCGTCAAGGTATATCTTGCAGATTATGCATAATTGGCAAAAAATATACCTTGACGAATATGAATAATAAGGAATTAAAGGGTGGATGGGCAATCGATCTATGCTTATATGTATGAAATATGTATTATAGTTTTAGATAATTGCATCTAAAAAAGCCTTGCCCTCCAGATCAGCAGGAAAACTTGCAGATTATGCATAATCGGCAAACTATCCAAATTCGTCACAACATATATATGCAAGTTTAAGGAACATTATAAAATCTGACCAATAGCAATTATTCATCCCATTGGTTAATCTTGGATGAAAAATTCCTATTAGATAATATTGAAGGTAGTTTAGGTTACAAGCGACTCATCCACTGAAGAAGGTACTTGACGTCTCTCTCTTTACTGAAATGTCTGGAAGAGGCTTTGGAAAAAAGGTTGGCTATATTCCGATTAAATTTATTTTCACTAATATTTACTAAAGATTTCAGATTCCATTATGATGGAAAAAAAAATTTTCATGTCGATTCAAAAAATTTTTCTTAGTAAAGCTGGTTTTGTAATACAGATAGAGAATTTGACAAAAAGGAATTTCAAGAAAAATATTGCAAACAACAGATTGATGCATCTTGAGTACTCAAAGAATATTCTTCCAAAGGTATACCTCTTGATTTGGATTTCGAAAATGTAACCACATATTTTATCAAGGTCTAGAAATTTTTTGAAGTTTTCTTGGAAACCAAGCTAAAAGGATTTATCACAATAAAATAAAGAACCGATAATTTGATCTCGGATCATCTGAATTTATTAATTTTCAAACAGTAAAAATGGTCGAATTAAACTTTCATATTAAAGAGGAGAAAAGGATTAAAGAAACGTACAAAAGTTGTGAATGGAAAATTCTCTTTGGCGTCGTTTGGCGTGGGAATGGTTTTATTGAGGCTCATTAAGTATTCCTTGATTTTATCATGAATGAATTTGGTGAGTTTCTTCTCTTCCTCCTTGTAGTGGCTAGGACTTTTTTTGCGCAAACTCTTTATTCTCGAGGAGTAACGATACCAGGCATGATCACTTGATGAATAAAAGGGTTCATTGATGGTGTTTGAGCAATTTCTGTATTGATGACTCATCATTGTATCCCAGACCTGTTGGCATGCTCCGTATATTAAATTTATGTAGTAATATGGCAGCCATTCTTGGTTTCCTTGCTGATTGAAATGTGTAAAGGAGTGACGGTCAATGTTTGAGGCATTGAGGAAAGAGACTAGAAAGGAAAAGTGAGTTAGTTATGATAATAAGTAATGTTGGTTAATATGGAGTTGGGGATTTATGATTTTTTAGCTTTTTGAACGGAAAAAATTGAGTTTTTCAATTATAATTAGGGTCCAAGGTATAAACTTACAATTTTTCAAATCACCTTTTAAAGATACACATGAGTAATGAGTAAAAGCTTTTAATAGTCGAGAAAGTAAGCAAATTTTCCTGATGATAAATCTATTTTTGAGACCTAAAGAATAGGCATTCATGTGCAGCTCTCCTCAAAAGATTGAGACTAGGTAATTAACTTTAGATGTGGCTCTCAAGAAACAGTTAGAGATATAAAGCGGTCAACGATATTTGATAATCAAGATCAATAAAATTCTCAATAAGTAATAATTAGTTTGAAATCAATCACCAAAAAAATCAGGCCTGTGTAGGAGTACAAACTAGTCTTAATCTCATAATAGGAGAAATTATTCTGAGATAAAATCGTCAAGATATCCCACAAGTGGGTATGTTGATCTCAACCGAAAAATTCGAAGTGTTCGATAAAATGATGTGCGAATATAGTGAAAAAGAAAAGCATGAAAATAAGGATATACTACAATATATTGCTCCAATATCTATCGAGATTATTATGAAAATGAAGATTAAATAATAAAGAACTTGTCTACACATTGATGAATAAGAGACTAAAAATTGCTAACAAGTATACTCACAAGGGAATATTGGATTTGTACCTAGATTATCATGATTATTAATTACTTGTTAAATTGGAGAAAGCTAGTATGACCAATAAAACAAATCCTGACCTCGTTTAACAGAAGAGAACTGAAGAACAAATTTTGGAATAAAAAGATTATAATAATATAATTGATTCTAGACTCATGAGGAAGGCTTGAGAAAGGTTTATCACTTATGATTTACTTTTTCTCAAATCTTGCTTATGAGTCTAGAATCGAGAAATATTATTGAATGCTTTGAAAAAAGGAGGGATACCTTGTCAATCTATAGTTTGGACAAATGCCTGACAAATCTCATATTACAACAATATAATTACTCACTCATTATAAAACGGTATAGCTAATACATAACATGGTTTCAAATGTATTTTTCACTCTCAAGTTTACAAGTTTATTCGATGAAAGAGATTGATCATTTGGGGTTTCGCTGTATTCAGCAATGTATCAATATATATTCGATGTGTATGATTTTGATAGAAAACTGTCCTTGAAGAATTCAGAATGGGTTTTGATAAACTTCCCATTCCATTTAAGGAAAAAGTCAAGCTTCTAGAAACTGATTATTTGAGGACTGCTCCGCATCAAGATCCTACCAACCGAATGTATGGCCCGATAAACAGGCGGCGGAACATTATTTGAAGGCAAAAAGGATGGTTTATGTAGATTAAATTATCTCTTATAAGAGTGACAATTATCACTAGGGCCTTTTGAGAGTCTTTAAAATTCTACTATTTCTATTTTTATCTAAAATTTTTGTATTTTTGGAATTTAATCCAAGTAACGGTGGGTAAAATCAACGAATGGAGTAGCATATTTGAATCTTACATTAGTGGCTAATTAGTTCAGGTACATAAATAAACTGATGAATAATGTAAAAGATTTCTCTAATGATGTTTTACAAAAATCATACAGAGTGTAGTATTGTCTTTTTGAAACTACGAAATTAGAGCTTGGAAAGGGTTACATAGTCTGAGGAATCTGACTAAGTAATAGGGGAAAAATTAAATAAAAATCAAAGTTCATGAGTTGTAAAAATACTTACAATTTCCAATTGAATTATTTAGGTACAATTGATTGCTAAAGTTTGGTGCAAAGAAACGATCCAACAAGGTTAGAGACCTATGCGACCAAGGATCCAATGGTACAAAATGATTCATTTGTCCCGTATAACCAGTAATAAGGCGTCTTTCAATAATTTCAATCTTGTTCATCAAGTAATCAATGCGAGAATTGAGTTCAGCATCAATCTTCTCCAGTCTAGCATAAGCGATCTGCATCCATTCAGAGTTTTTGGCCAACTTTTCTGTCTGTATACGATAATTCTGGCTCAACTCTTCCAGGTAGTGCATACTAACAGAGACATTCTCTTCCATCTGGCGGATTCGATTCGTGATACGCATGAAGGCAGTCTCTTTTCTTATGCCAAGGATAGAACCCGAGGGGACAACATATTCATCAGCAAAATGATCTGATGCTTCGTTATCATCGGTATGACTGGTATCATTGTTCAGCATACTCAGAGAAGGTGAGTCTGGTTCTGAGATAGGCTTCATGGAATCTCGATTTGAATATTTGATGATAATCTTGGCAAGCTGATATGCTGAAAGGGGTGTAAGGGCGACAGGCTTGTTGATTTTCTTTGGCCCAAATATTTCATTCTTCACTCGAGTTATATTACGATAGCCAGCTAACATGCGTATGAGAAAATTGCCACGTTGAATATCTAAATGTGGGTAGTGAAAATTTAATTTTCTTTAAAATAAAAACGAATGAACGATTTCATTCCCAGAAACTTATCGGAATTTTTCATTAGAAATATGAAAAGAACAAGGATATTGTTGATCAAAATAATAATTCACATGAAAGGACTCCCTTATAAAATTATGAATGTATGCCCTTTATAGGTTCTAATACCTAGTGTGAAGAAGCATATATCTAAGGTCTCAAATGAAATTAAATGATATTTAAATGTTGATGATCTATTAGGTTGTGCAACTTCCACAAAAAATTTTTTCTTCAAAAAAGATTTGGTACCATTAGGGAGATATTAAATCACTATTTATATTTGAACATATCAAACCTAATTGACACGAAGATGAGAATTTACTATTTTTACAAAAAAACTCGATATTTTTGTCCAGATTCACGGAAAAAAATAATTTTTTTGAATTCTACGTGGAATAAGCTAATAAGTGGTTGATATTCAAAAAAAATTCAATCCGACCAATTTAGAATTAGTTCAATGTTGATCCCAAATATCATCACTTAACTACTTCGAATCCTCAAAATCGATGAAAACTTAGGGTTCAAAAGTTGAAAAGTGGAAATTTGGTGCATTTTCGATATCCAAAAATTGGCCTAGTTTTGGTCGGATTGAATTTTTTTTGAATATCAACCATTCCACGCAGAATTCAAAAAAATTATTTTTCTGTGAATCTGGATAAAAATATCGAGTTTTTTTGTAAAAATAGTAAATTCTCATCTTCGTATCAACTAGCTTTAGATATTTCTAAAGTATTAGAAAAGTATCAATATTTCTGAGTGTTTTTCGATCAGAAAGATTTTCGTCAGATTGCCAGATATTATTTATTTGAAGATTCAACTTGGTGTTCTAGAGTATTCAGATGGCATTCCGTCTGATAATCACCATTTCAAATCTGAAGAACCTTTACTAACCGTCAACTTTAAATCAAAAAGATGAGTTAGGAAATGGATCAGGTTTCTTTTCTGACCGGTTTCTTACTTCACCAGGAAGCTAACTTTACTGATTTCCAAATAATCTTTCTCAAGTTTTTTTTTATGAAATCATTTTTTGTATCCAGACTCAATAATATTGCGCAATCTATTATATTAGAAAATAAAAATTTTTATCGTGAATAGAATGATTTAATCAAGGTTGTTTTTTTTCTATCAGAGATGAGATTAGAATACACCAAAAATAATAACAGATCACAATAGAATAATTCATTTTTGTACTCTTTTAATTAATTGTAAGACCGAATGGTCAAGTTTTCATCAGTAACTAATCGTTAAGCTTATAATGCTGGTGTATTTAACCAAAATGTTGAAGAAAAAAGGATGCCGAAAAGTGAGGAATAAGCTATATTTCAGGCATACTCATCAGCCTCTTACATGCCAAATATATAGTAAAATACAAAGAAAAATATGATAAAATCTGATTGGCTCTCTTGTGTTGGTTGTGGGCAGGGGGACATCAATGTGACATCATGTGACATCATGAAAAAGAAAAACTTATAAGAATCTTTATGAGTAACAACTACCCTAGACAATTCATCCTCAATAACATGGAGTCGAGGGAGTCAAACAGAACGGACGAAGAAGAAGTCCAACCAGTATATCTGAGAGTACCTTTTAAAGGGGATAACCATGGGTCGATGTTAAAACAAAAAGTGAACCAGTTATTCCAAAATACTTTCCCGAATAAGAAGGTCAGATACATCTTCAAAACAAATAAAATGTTTACGAATGAATCGAAGGATCTCTTAGATTATAACAAATCGTCTTTCGTAGTATACAAGTTCAAGTGTCCTTGCAAAGCTGAGTACATTGGACATACAACTAGGAGATTAGAGGACCGATTAGAAGAGCACCTCTATACAGGTAACACAGCCGTTATAGATCATGTCAAGGTATGTGATAAAAAACCTTCCCCATCAAACTTTTACATCCTTTATAGACAAAATGGGAAGAACGTCAATGCTTTGAAAACTGCTGAAGCTTTCTACATTAAAAAGGAAAATCTCATTCTTTGTAAACAAAAGAAAATAGTCAAACCATTGGGTCTAAACTGGCCTAATGTCAATAGAAGTTCCAACCAAGTACAGATAAGCAGCCAACCTGGAGAATCCAGAAAGAGAAATAGGAACTCTAATGGTGGTTCCAACAACAATAAAATTACAAAATATTTTAGCCAGTAGAACCTTTGCCAAATGAGAACAAAGATCATATTTTACCAATTTTTATTTCTGTATTATTATTTTGATGAACATTAATTTTATAAAAAAAGAGTTTTATATAATTTTATTATACAATTACAATAGTAGACAATATTTGAAACATCCTATTCATAAGTTAACCTCATATATCATGTAAAACATTTTATACATACATGTACATATACCACCTTAAGGTGGGAAATATTTCCTTACAAACATAACCTCTACCCCCGTTTGACATGATGTCACATTGATGTCCCCCTGCCCACAACCAACACAAGAGAGCCAATCAGATTTTATCATATTTTTCTTTGTATTTTACTATATATTTGGCATGTAAGAGGCTGATGAGTATGCCTGAAATATAGCTTATTCCTCACTTTTCGGCATCCTTTTTTCTTCAATATGCTCTCAACGTTTGCACAGCTAACAGAAGACATTAAGAATTATCTTACTACTGTAACCAAAATGTACTATTCAAATGTAAAAATCATAAAGAGACGTCTAGGATAAAGTGTTGAACAAGATAATAGGGTTCATACTTGATTGAGGCACTGGATGGAGTCCTTGAAAGAGAGATTGTTAAGTTCAATAAGAACCAAGCAGTCTTTTGTCTCCATCAAGGTGTTTGAATCATTTTACCAATCAGAATTTTAGATTTATCCACAGTTATTTTCATCTGATGGGTAGATTCCAAAAGTGCAGACAATCTGAAAGATCTAATCTCTTGGGTGAGTTAACGCTTCGATTGATGTTTCAAAATTGTCAATAACAAGCTTCTATCTCAAGCCTAATCTATTCATTTTATACGAGTCCACGGTTAAATGAATATGCTGCAGTTTATCGTTAACGAAACAACTAATATTCATATCAGTGAAATGCAGTCAATCAGCAGAGGTTCTTCACCTATAGTGGAATGACTGTAATATTTAGACAAATCTATTCCTTATAAGGAGATTGATAATAAACATTCCCCAAATATTTTCAGTATCAAAAAAAATCCAAAACTAGCTGGAACTTTTGAAAAATTACTCTTTGATTACACAGAAATTAAGGATAAAATTTGATTCAATTAAATCCAAGTTCTTTTAATTGAAGTCTAGCCAGAAAAAAAGGGTTGAAAAGCTAGGTCTGAAAGTGAGAAATCTCGGCAACGATAGATATTTATAGATACAATCTTTGAGATTCAGATCTCATAAAAATCTTCCAAATTCATCCCTGCGTAATAACTGAGCAATGAGCATTTTGAATAACTGCTATATATAGGATGAATCTCATGAAAATGGTTAATCCACTTTTGGGATTACTTTATAGCTAATACATTTACATTTACACAATAAATTGGATTTCTCCATCTGAACAAGCCTTTAATCTAACGCATGAGTGAAGAATTAAAACTAAAAATTTAAATGAAATGCTTACTATGTGTAATATCATCAATGTCAAAGTAGTCTAGGGCATGACTACACGACTGATAGGAGATAAGGGGGGTGTTGAACATGCTCAATGGAAGTTGATTCTTTCCAACATCTTCTCCACCCACATTGTCATTACTCGATAGGGAGGATTTTTGATGATTATTCGGGATATTTGGTTGGTTAGATTGTCGATAGTGAAAAGTTAAATGGCCATAATTAATGAGAATCTTTTGTAGGGATTGTACACAAGAATTCAAATCATTCGACCATGTTAATATGGAGGTGTTTGAATTCGGATGCTCAAATGCTGAGTGTTGCATGTAGAGAAGATACTCGATTACCATGAGTTCGTCTGGAGCCAAGTTAATTTGGTCAATATCCTCCATTCGTATTTGAATATTTTCACCTAGATTTAGAGAAATTTATTATTCTTGCAACATGGGAAATACCTTTAGACGCTTATCAAAGATTTGCTATTTTTGTCATATTATTTTCGCCATTAAATTTCAATATAGAGAACATTATCTGGTGAAAAACAAAAAAGCTATGGAAGCCTTTATTAATGATAACTAGGGAGTGCTTACAGGCTCCTTAAATCAGAAACAAAAATAATTTTTACTGGAGTCTACACAGTCTAAGTGATAAACTTTTTATTTCAGACTTCATCCCGGGCTTTGATTAAATACTAGTACTAATTGTTGGTTGGCTCATAATTTGATTATCAACTACAGTTGACTTCTCGGATTGTTCATTGATTGTTGGAAGAGACCCTTTTATCCCTTATTATTCGTTCGTTCTTTTTGCTCTAATTAATTACCAATTAGGCTACCTGTGAGATTAACAGAGATGAATAAATCAATCATGATTCATTATTAGATTTGGAAAAATACTTTAATTCAGGAGTACATTTTCAAATGAAGATAAACAAAATGAAATTGAAAAAGATCATGATGAATAATAATACTGGAAGCTAAAATTATTATTTATTAGAGTACTTTACGAATGAAAAGAATAGCAGTATCAATAATCTTGTGATGATCTTACTACGACTTGATTCATCTATTAGAGCTACATACATTTAGTTCTTGAATAAATGGACAATTTATAACTTCTTTTCATTTTACTTATAATAAAATATTTGTAATCAATCGATGAGGAGTAAACTCACTACTTTCAGTTTTGGGTTCACTTGTCAGGAATGTTCCACGTATTAGATTGACAAAGTATTCTGAATTAATAAAAGATTAACTAATTTATTCTTAAAGACAGAGGCATAGATTATCTTATTAGAGATGTAGTCGGAATTTTTCACTAGAATGACACTATTTAAACTTATTGAGATTATGACAGTATGCTCATTAAAACGAAATAAAAAGAAAATTTGAAAATTGTTTCAAGAAATATTGGAACTTGTGTTTTATCGAATCTTGGGTCTTATTTTTGCTCTAAAATGTTTATTTTAGCACCCATCGCAATTCTAAAAAGACTGAAAGATAGTCTGCAAAATATTCAGTGCAACTTTTGAGCCAACCCTTCTCGTTAAAAAGCTATACACAATAGTATCCCTCGAAAAAAAATCTCTTTGAAGCTGCTAGGACTGACGCGTGAGTGAAAATGGTTGAAATCTATGAATCTGTGAAAATTAGGGAAAATTTGACAATTAATCTCTTAAAACTGAATGAGGTTCTCACTTGGATTAGATAGCAGTAAAAAATGTAATGAAACGAGTCTAAAGGTTAATAAAATTAGGCGATTTTTGAATTTTGAAAATGCACCAAATTTTCACGTTTTCTATAGGAAAATTGTCAATTCTCATATCAACTAACAGAATCTAAAAATGTGACAGAGCACAATGTTAGCCTAAAATTAAAAATGCCAATCAATATGATATCTTTCTTTCGTGTTAAATAGTAACAAATAGGTGTATCCTAGACGAAGGTTCTTAAACTCAAAATGGGGATACTTACGAGTAGCCTTGTAGAAGAAATTGGAATGTTCTTTAATTTTGATCTCTTCTGGTTTGACTGGGGGATTTTGACTAGTCTGATTGTTGCCATTATTATTATTATTTGTTATCGTCATAGTGTTACTAGTGATGGTATTATCATTATCGGAGGACACATCAGTACCAGTTACATCGATGATTCCATCTTTTGGACCAGTTTTATCTGGATTCGAGGGTATGTCTGATTTGGAACCAGTCTTTATTTCATGATTGTTGGAATCTTGTTTGGCTAGAAAGTTGAATTAATTAAATGAAAAGTGTCTAGAGCAGTTTCTGTTCAATCTCCACTAGCCCGTTTTGACCTCAGGTTTCCAAATGTAGCGTATATTATTATTTTTTTCAAAATTAGCAGATTGTAAAATTAAGATTATTCCTAATAAAATGGTTATCTACCCCCTTTATTTGCCTAATTGGTATTATAATATCAGTTAAATTAATCATAGTTATTATCATCAAACTGTAGTCGCGATAGTTGTCAGGTTTATTGAGTTTGTTTTGATTAAGCAATACACTGATAAATGAGTTTCGACTCAAACAGAATTTATTATTTTTATGCATAATCGAGCTTTCACTATACACTCTTTATATACTAAAGTAAAATTTCAAGGATATGGCTCATAACATAACTTATCAGATATTCGAGGCATTCATTGCGTCAAACATTGGGAATTAACTCAAAATTTATCGGAAGACAAAAGTTGCCTGAATTCCTTTAAGATATTTTTGGGCTGTTGACCCGGAGTCATGCTGAAGTGAAGAACGAACGAGAGCATTTTCGTGAATAAAGCTTTATTTTCGTCGGTTCTCTTCAGACCAAACACCGACTATCGATATATATCTATACATGAAATAATCTTGGGAACATTTAGGTTTAGCCAATAGCATTTATTCGTCAGGAATCGACCAATGGGAGCTGAGTGTGTTCATACTCATCGGGCTGTGAGGTCATCAATGTCTATTTTTTGATTACCGATTGGTAATCCTTTGCTCAGTTTCCCCATTTTTTTGTGTTGCTCAAAATTTATCAGTGCATTGCATAATTAAAACAAACTCAATAAACCTGACAACTATAGCGACTACAGTTTGATGATAATAATTATATTTAATCTTATGAATATTACAATACTAATTAGGCAAATAAAGGGGGTAGATAACCATTTTATTAAGAATAATTTTAAAATCTGCTAATTTTGGAATTAACTCTTTAGGAATACACAATCAAGAACGAGTAAGAAATTTAAAAATAGACTAACAAGAAAAGGTTGTACTTTAGAATAAATCTTGTGACCAAGTAAAATAACTTGATCAGTTTAAGACTCAGTAAAAAATAGAGAGTAAATAAAAAGTATACAAACTCACAGCTTGAATCAGAATGTTCCTTCTTGCTTTTAGTGGGATTTGGGTCTTTGGCAATATTCTTTCCGCCAGGAATATTCTCCTCTGATACATCCAAGGGTTTCTTTGGCTTGTCAACTTCAATTTTCGGTTCAACAACACCGGGTGGGAGAATGATTGGAATTATCTCCTGGAGATCATCAATCTCATCAGTGATGAGGCCAAATATTTTAACTAGGGTAATAGGACAAAAATGTTCTGTCCCATAATGATCGATAATCTCAAAGCGGACAAATTTAATGAGATGATCATCACGTAACTTGAACAGTTGCAAACTACGTTGATCTTGGGCCTGAAACAATCCAATTGGGATCCATGTTTTTGCCGGATATCGATCACTGACAAAAACTTTAAAAGTCTTGAATCTAGAGGAAAACATTTCCAGATTGGCAATTTGAATAGCCTGAATCATGATTGGTTCGCAAATTTCAATGACAAACCATTTATCTGAGGAACATGGTTGATTCATGTACTCGTCCAGATTATCATTGAGAATGTGGTGTGGATATTTTGCTTTGGGGTTAGAATCCAAAAGTTTCGCTCCACAAGAAGTGTCTGCGACATTCTTCCGTATCAAGAGTTTCTTGTCAATCTCAGGGGAACTATTTGGATGGATAAAATCTTTTAGCTTTTCAGTCTCATCGATTCTTTTGGTATTTTCAACAGCTTGATCAGGATGACTTGAGTCATGCGAGTCATTCTTTCCATTGATTCCATTTTCATGGTTTTCTGAATTCTTTTCAGCTGCTTATAGAGAGTTAGTTAGATTGAATTACTATTTCTATTTTTTTGTTCTGTGATCTTTGCCTGAAACTCATTAAATGTAGGCATGACATTTTCAATAGGTTCCTCTACAAGAGGCTCATTTAATATCTGGCTCTCTGATGTAAAATTGTCTGGATCGTCTTTATCGCTATTTTTTAAATTTAGTTTTCAATTTTACCTGATATTTTCTTCAAAGCCATTTATATTAGCAATCAATATAAAAAAGATGAGTGGAATATATAGAAGAAGACATTTAAAAGTAAATGTTCTCATTACATATCACCCGATGATTATAGATAAAAATTTGTCGTTTTTGATACTATATTTTTTGAAATAAATTTGTAATTAAATTTATTTAAAACAAACTGAAAGTTAGCTTGAAATTCAAAATTAGGGAGATTGTTTTAAAGATCTGATAACTAATTTTTAACTATTTAAAATAGACTATTTCAATAATGGTATTTTTTTACTGATTTTAGTGTTGGCATGTTCAGAACAGATCGACTGGTTTTTTTCCTGCTCATATTTTATTTAGGCAATAATTATTGAATCCAAGTTATACAGTTTATAAACACCTAAGGCTTCTGTTCAAAATGGTATTCTAAAATGTAATTGTTTTCATTGGACTACTTAGTAGTAAACAAAAAAAATTAAAGTAATATTTTTTATTAATAATTCAAATAGAGTTGAAACCTAGCTACTTCTAATCTACACTTGTTTTGTTGTTGCAAACTCATATTTAAGCCATCGCCATGAATAGTTTCTATTAAATTTAAAAATAAATCAAGATGGGATTAAAATGACAAATATAATTTATTGAAAAACACATTATGTTCAAAAGCGATATTATTTTGTAAAATTAATTGGTTGAATTCTAACACAAACACATTACTTAGGAAAATATGGAACCGTGAACTCTAATACGATATATACAAGTGTAATGTGGATTTCCATGATTGTTATTTATCTTAACTTCAATAAAATTAACGGGATATTCAGGATAATTTTTAGGCTCAATGAAAAATGTTTGAATCCAAGAGTTTCCTCTTTGACTAGCATCATAAGTGGCGTTGAGGAGAATTTTTCCATTCTCTGAATCACCACTTTCCAGGCCAATGACGGTAAAATCTTTGGGAGCAGAATCGACAATACCGCTAGTTAAAGCTTTCGGAGTGTGGTCAATTGTGATTGCTTCGGGTCTAATGGATTTTTTCAATTTAATAACGACAGTACCCTTGTCTCCCTTGATGGGCCAACAATTTCCCGGCTGGATATCTGGTTCCAGGATTGTCCTATTTTCAATAAATAAATGAATAAATGATTAATAAATTTCAATCGGATTCTTGAAATTATGGTTATATGGTTACCTTGGTGATTTAATAAGTCGTATAAAGGGGAAGCCAAGAAAATCAATAACAGGTGAGCCTTGGTCGTAGGTCTCAGTACATCGAGTGGTATAAATGGAGCCCCCACCAGATTCAAGAGCATAATCCGGCATGCCAATGCGATCCTGATCGAATTGAGCCAATTTCTCATTAATCATTAGTTCAATTTGTTGCAAGTCCATATTGAAGTTGTCGCCATGCATTTTAGGCATCTCATTAATAATAGAAGTCTTTTCTGCAATAGAAAGGTTGAATTGAAAAAAAAAACAAAAAAAACATAGTGTGAATCTACATACCTGGCATTTTATTACAGCAATTGGCATTCAACTGAGTAGCATCATATCTAAGCTGAGATAATTGCTTCTTAATGTCGAAAAATTCTTCCTTCAGGGGTAAGCTCTGTTCTATTTCTTGCTTAATAGAACCATGCAATGTTGAATATTCAGCATTCATACCCTATAATATTAATTAGATAATGAGTGAAAAAGGGGATAAATCAATAATAAACCAACATTGAGATTATTTTCAAGAGTTTGAATACGTTCGACCAGGGAATGGAGGGTCTTGGTGAGTTCCTCATTCACTTGAATATCATGATGAATAGATTCTGGCTGGAATGCAGAGGATGGCTGTATGACTCTCGACTGTTGGTCAAAGGTTGGCAGTAATTGTGAAAGCCTAGAGGAGATGCCAGAATAGCCAATATTGCCGAGTCCTAAGAGAGTATCGGGGGTATGATAAAAGGATCAAAGATTAAATATTGTTTACAAACTCACCCAGCGATGAGAATGAGAAGAGTCTGAGTGTGGGCAATAATAAGAAGAACAAGAGCCATAGACACAGGAGGAGACCGAGTAACCCGAGGAATAATTTCAAACAGAATCCAGTGAAAAAGAAGCTAACTATCCTACAAATTTCATAATTATTATTAGTGAATTATATACGTTTATATAATAACTAGGGCGGTCAAAATGCTAGCTGTATGAAAATTTTTGATTGAAATTGAATATTATTGGATAATTAGTCTTGAACCAATCAGAGTACTTCATTTTTATTTGTATTTCATTGGTCTGAAGCCTAATTTCAAAAAGTCAAAAAGATTGTTTCATAAGGTATTCCATATTATATGCCAATGAATAAACCAATTTTGCTAAAAAAATTATTGCAATTTTCTAACCGCCCTTATTATCAACAAGTGAGAATGGAGAAACATACTTTTTAGCAGATGATCCAGTTTTCGATAGAATTCTAAATGGCAGCTTTACAATTTGCATAACGAAATAATAGAGATAGGATAAGATTAATTTCTGAAAAAGAAACAACACAATGAAACATTTTAAACTCTAAAAATAGTATCAGGTATCGTAGAGACTAACAGAGTAAAATTGTACAGACTTGACGATCCTATGAGATCGTTGGTAATGATGTCCTGGGGGACAGTCTTCAATCAAGTGAATATTTGTATGTCTAATGCCAGAGGGAGTGGTGGAGGTTTCTGAGAATCGTTTAATCGAACTGTCAAGACAAGAATTACACTGACTATTGGTTAAGCTGTCACTGATTTTGGGAATTTGAGAGTTGATCAATTTCTCATGTTCTGAGACGGACTCTCTCGAGTTGATGATTACGTTTTCAGCATTTTGTAGGTATTGTGAGTAGGTTGGACGAAGTTCAGATTCAAAAGCTGTACCGCTATTGTTGAAACATTTCAATGATTTAGAGGAGCTCGGTTCATTAATAGTCTTGTAGGATGTTCTGTTGTAGATGGTTTTTAGATCTCCTCTCGGCGAGAATCTTGACTCTATAGAAAAATCAAGTTATTACTTTGACTGTTAAAGACTCAGGCTACACTCTTACCCTCTGTTATTATGGAGTTTGAAGAGGTTTTGATTCCCGTAGCTACATCTGCGTCTTGAGATCTAAATAACTCACGAATAAAAGGAAATAAAAAAATAAAGAATTAATCGAGAGCTTACAGGTAAACATAGGAAGATTTCCAAAGGGTCTTATCCGAGGCAATATGAGATGCTTTGGAAGAGGTAACCTTGAGGGTCGAGAAGGAAGTCGGCACTTGGACAGTGTCCGATTCCTGACTCAAGATCAGACTTAAACTATCCTCATTTTGATCACTACAGGAACTCTTTCTGGACCTTAAATTATACTTGGTATTGCTTCGACGAGAACCGACACTTCCAGCCAGACTGACGTTATCAGGAGTCGGAAAAGTACTAGAAAAAGTAAATCTGATTTATCGAGTGAAACAAGGCCTCCCATCGTAGATAACACTTACTCATCCTTTTCTAGTCGACTAATCCTTATTCTTCTATATAGAGGAACAAATCAAAGATTAAAGAAAAAAGAGAATCTTTTCAATAGAATAGAGAGGATTACTTACTTTTTGACAGTACTTTGAGGTGTTTCATTATCATCCAACGAAGCGACAAGGTCAGAATCTTGACTACTGCCAACCGAGGGCGTTGAAGGTCGTTTGCCAGCCCGCGAACGTGATGAGGTTCTTCTAGGCTGAAATCATTTTTGACTTAAAGTTATCTTTACACTGAGCAAGAGTATCATAGAAGAAAGGAAGAAATGATAAAAAATAGATTTATTATTGAATAGGAATACGTTTTGGGTTTGAAAATCTATTAAAAATAACCTTGAAGAAAGAATCTAGAGAATCTTGGCTGAGTTTGTTTGCATCCTCGCTTTGTAGAATGAGCAATGAGGAAATGACACCTTGATCCATGGCGGTAGTATCGCTTGTTTGTATCTTTTTCTCGATAGTCATCTTCAAGAATTTTGGGTCACCGGAATATTTGGTTTTTCTATTGTCAGAAAAGAATTTGTTTCAATGAAGAAAAAAAGATTAATCCAAAAGTGAAAATGAGCATTATTTTTCTTCACAAAAATTATAGATAGTGCAGTTGAAATGATTGAGAGAGAAGAAACTCACGTTCTCGTTTCAATCAAAGTGCAAGAGTTGATCAATAACTGTTTGATATTCTGGTCAGAATCAAATCTATTACCAGTGGAATACACTTGAAGAGCATGTATCCATTTCTTCAGTGAGTCGAGTAAGCCTTCACATGTATCGTGAATTTTGTAGTTGTAAAGTAAAATTAATTTGGCAACAGTTACCTCGATTGAAGCAATCTCTTCTTCTTTGAAATGATTCTTGCATATTTGATCGTTCACGACGAGACGGTAAAGAGACCAATTTTTCGCCAGTGACTTTTCAACACTTCCTGTTATCGTCTTGAGCATGTTAATACCTTGGTCGTAGTCTTTGTTGATAACCATTGAAAGTAATGCTACCCTCTATATAGTTTGTGTGTGAATAGAGAAAAAAAAGAGTTAAGGACTTTGACAAGAAAACAATAAAATGAGTCATCAAAAATTGTACTTTATTAACGATAAGAGTGTATTTGATGATAGAAAAAATGAGTAACTCTATAGATTAGGCACCAAATTCTTTTACTGATACCTAGTAGTTAACTGTACTAAAAATGTTTCAGATTCTCTCAATTTTACTACATTGATTAAAACATTAATTATAAGTACAATGATTATGAATATAAACTCACAACATGACGATTAGAATTTTCAGCCTGTTTAATGAGAACTTTTACAATATCCTCAAACAATTTGCTCTCATGGTTGAGGCGACATCGGATAAGGATGATGGCGTTAATTGGATACTTTGAGAGTGATTTTTCGTGATCCCTCTGCGAAAGGAATAACTTGACAGCGTCCTCAGTCAGTCCAGCACACACAAGGATAGTTGCAACAATGAGAATGTCAATTTCTCGGGGTGTCTTTTGATCTTGAAGTTCCTTCACTTTGAGCTGGACAACCCTCTGCAAGGTTCTTAGATCAAAGTTTGAGTTCATGCCATCTGCATCAATGTAGGATAGTGAAATCGACCTGGATAGCTGAATGCATAGTATGAGCCAGTAGCTATGATACTCATGTTTCTCCATCATCTCAACAACCAAATCAATCATTCCCAGCCAGAGGAGAAGGATAATGTTGGATAACTTGAACTCGATATTGTCAGCATGAATTTCATCCATGTTGCTATCACAATTAATTCGTCTTGAACATATACAAGAGATGACATATTTCCTGAAATTATAACGTCCCTTCTTGGTAGATTGCCAGGCGTAGAGACTATGATCCTCTGGGATATAGAGTCCGCTATCATCACTGAGAAGTTGGATCAATTCAATGATGTAATTGTTTGTGGACAGATTAATTGGAGCATAAGGATCAAGGATGATGGGCTCCTCTGGATTGAAAGCAGCCATTGGAAGTAAATTGGTAATTTTGTTCTTATTCCTGTCATTTGGGTTTTCATTGGAAGCGCTCTAAGAAAATGTGTAGAAAAAGGTTATTTTCCCGAAAAATATTCTGGTCTACTTTAATCAATCACATCAAAAATTGTAAATTTTAAAAATCCCTAAAATCGTACGTATTCTCACAAAGTTACGCGATATAAGACTTTTTTTTAAAGCATCGAAACATGTTTCAACTATTTTACTACAAATTTCACCATTATTGAAAATATCTCGAAATTTATAGGTCCAAGCTCAAAGTGGTTGTAGCAAATTCTCTGCTCTTCAATAAACTCTACCAGCCCTCGAAATTTTATTGCCACCTACTTTTATAAGCCTGATACATAAATAGATAAGATACTTACCAGATTCTTGTCGAGTGTATCAAGACTGGAAATACTCGTGATTTTATTGGGTTCGACGTCAGGACTTGAATTGGCGGGACAACTATCATTATGATACTTGGATAATTTGATAGCTTGACGACATTTCCGAGTATTGGCTGAATTTGTCTTCTCTTGCTGTGTATAATTCCAGACGTGAAGAAAACCAGATTCTGTCATTGAGGCAATGTGGACTGGAGAGCACCAGCGACTAAATTTCAACTTCATGTTTGCATCACGGTAATTAGATATGTCTTTTGGATCATTATTCAAGCTTTAGATTTATTTAAAAGATTATTTATCACTAAAATGATTGCTAATCTTAGTAATCTATATTTATAAAAATTAAAATCGATTTTATGAGCCTATAGGCGTCTAAACTACCCAACCAATTATTATAAACCCCACGGACCATGCCTTGGCGAAAAAATTTCAAGATCTGGTCTTATTTTAACCGTAATCTCGAAGAGGAAAAGTGGTTGACCAATCAGATGGCTTCATTTTGTCGTTTTTTCATGTTGTCAACTTGTCAGCTTGCTTCTCATTGGTCCAATCCAAGTTTCTATTTCTTAATCTTACTTTGTCAATATCAAATTCTCAATTCCTATTTTTTCAATATTAAAAAATATACAGTTCAACTAAATATCGATAGATTGCTTGAAAGGGTTCAGATCAGCTAGTAATTTATAAATAACAGGGAAGAACTCACTCATTTAGGTGGTCATGATCTCGCCAGACAGTTGAAGTTTGATCGAATGAGGCACAGACAAGTAAACTCGGATCATCAATGTTCCAATCAAGATCAAAAATTTTGTTCTTCACTCCGAATAGGTTGACAATGTTTGGTTGTATTACACATAGACATTTATCATAGGTAATGATACTTTTGCTAGTACAAAAAAAATCACCAAAGTAAAATAACAAGATCGATTTGGGTTGAGAATAAAACTAACCTCTTTTGATTTTCCTTATCGTCTGTAATGGGAGGGGTGGTGCGCTTGGAAAAATCTTCCTCGTAGGCTTTGTTGATTTGGTTGATAAAGTCAAGTTTAAGTTCAACCATTGCTATTCTATTATTGCTAATGACAAGGACCATTGAG
The DNA here is from genome assembly GCA_012064415.1 of Gyrodactylus bullatarudis. Lineage (NCBI taxonomy): Eukaryota > Metazoa > Platyhelminthes > Monogenea > Gyrodactylidea > Gyrodactylidae > Gyrodactylus > Gyrodactylus bullatarudis. The sequence goes on from SSNU01001114.1 coordinate 68,210, forward strand.
TCATTGGGAAAATCAGGTCTCATAGTCAATGCATTTGGGTGGAATACCCCAGTTGGTATCTAATGAATAAATGGTATAAGGAATAGAAATGTAACAAATTTTCAACCAATTTAAAAACCTACTCTAATGATAATATTATGAGTTCTTGACATTATTTTATTCAAGATAAAGTATCAAAATGCTTGTCTGTGATAATATTCAAGTTTAAAGATCAGACATTTTTAAAAATGCCGCTAATTTTCAATGAATTTTTACTACGTTTTCACTGAAATTTCGAATCTTTTTTGTTGATAAAGCTTCAAGTGTTTTTTCAATGAAAATAGTATTAGAATCATGTTAAGATCATTTCTGTTAAATTTTGTTATTCCACTATGCCTACAAGGGAATTTAGGGAAAATGGGCAATGTACGATTATGCATGGGATTTCAAACGAATTTTCAGTTATTTTAGATCTCACACATCATTTTTATCAAAAAAATTACATGTGGAAATTTGACGGAAAACTTTGATTTATAAAAAGGTTAAAATTCGTTTCATTTCTTATAAGGAATACCTGGAAAACTCACTCGACAAAAGACTAGAAGCCCTTTGGCCATAGACAATGAGCAGATGAAGACATCACCCTTATCATCGCAGAGTAACACCATGACCCTTGATGTTCCTTCATTTTTGAATTCAATATCACAAATGGAATCAAAGGGATGATCCTGTTTCTATAGTTTAATGGTTAAGAGATTAGGAAAAGATTTATTACTCTATTTTCACCACGAGAACAGTCGATAATGACATTGGATGGTTGATTCTTTTTCCTCTGACAGAGGACTTTATAATTGGAGACACTGTAGAGAGAATAGGGCAAATTGAGCCAGTCCTCTTCAGACATGATTTCCTTGTCAAGAAAGCCTGGCCATTGTGGGCCCCATGCTATCCTATAGACCTGGGAGCCATTGCCCCTAAGTTGAGTTTCATTTTTATTAGTATTCTCTTCGTTGAGGACTGAAATGTAGTTTACGATTCCGGTCATTGTTGCATAGCCTAAAATGGAATTATTTTTGCTATTTGGATGCCAGGCTAAACAGACAACGGGAGATGACTTTTTCCCGTTTGGATAGAAAATACTGATTCGATCTTGACTACTGAAATCCTCAATTTTTTCCTCTAGAATATTGAAAAATCAATGTAAATAAATCCAATTCACCTGGTGGACACGAACAGGAAGATGATAATTCAGCAGATTCGTCATCCAGGGGAAGATGTGCAACATAAATGCTTCCATCACCAGTTCCAATAGCTGCCTAATAATAATTGAAATGGATTGATTTGTAAAATTTTTGAGAATGAAAATTTGCAAACCAACTTCTACTACTTTGGAGCGACTATGCGGTGAAATAGCAAGAGAACATCGTCCATGTGGCAGTAGTCTTGATGAGAGAAGACATTCCAGATTGTAAACTTCGTTTAGAGCTTTAAGGCTGTAAAAATTAATCCGATTGTCAAAGCCGAAAGAGACAATGATCGATTTGGAAGTAGGTATTTTCTTGGTAAAAAATACCAAAATTAAATGATTAGCAAAAATTGAAATGAGAAACTCACAAAGCAATGTTGCAGAGATAGAATAGAAGTGTGCTGGTGACTTTCGTTAATCTCCATGTCTATGGGACCGTTGAATTCTTTGCCAGATGAGTCCCAGAAAAGATAATAAATGGAACCATCAAATGAATAGAGGATAATCATTCTCTTGGAAATATCGTCATAAACGTTTTGTATGGTGATATGAGGAGCTTCATTAATAAATCTTCCACGTTTACTCTGCTTATTTGGAATTTTCCAGGTTTTCAGTAACTCAGAGGTGCTTGATTGAATTGAGAAATATTTTATTGTCTTATCCACAGAGCAAGCAATCAAATTTACAACACTATTGTCATGGAATAATTTCATTGATGAGATTTTCTTCTCAAAAGGTCTAAAGTCTTGAATTTTTTCAAAATTTTCCTTTTGTACGTTATAAATGCAGATTGTGATTTTACCACTTTGCGTAGCAACTGCAAAGTAAATATTCTCAAGATTGGTATCCATAAGAGCAGCCATGCAGCAGGGATTTTTCGTGGAAATGCTCAATTTGTTACTCTTGAGATTGTTGTGATCGTGTATGAAAATATTTCCATTTGATGTTAATAACAAGGTTAAAGGTAACTTTAAAGATTGGACAGAAATTATGTCGACAGGAAGATCTGAGAATTTGGTATCCTTGTTGACAAAGAGAATATCATTTTTGGTTAGCTCATAACAAAATAGCCCATCACAACAGGCAACGACCAGAAAGGGAATTTCAGTTTGAGTGATATACAAGACTTTTTTGTCTGTTTTAAAGGGTAAAGTTACAAGAAGTCGCGATGAAAGAACCTGACAAGAACTTGAATGTATAAAATAAATCTTAACAACCACTGAAAAACATGTTGAATAAGCAACAAAATAATAAGAGCAATCGTTTTTGGCAAAAACAATTGATACTGCAACTGTCGAAGATGACAAATGAGATAAATTATTTGTTATATTTCCAATACTGTTCATTGTAATCGCTGCTCTAGTGTGACAAGGGCTGATATATTAGGCGATATCACGTTGATTCATTGTTTTCAAATTATATGAACGAATAAAAAACTCAATAATTGAGCAATTTATTTTGTTTTCATGTATTTAGTACACGATTTTGAATTTTGACTCAATATTAAATTTTTGTTCAATTATGAACTTACACTTCGAATTTCTATTGTACTTTTTGGTGAACTTGACAAAAGCTCAAGAACTCCAAAATTTATTTATAATTTTTCGTCATGGAGAGACTACACCACATCACTGCTATTTAACAAAACCTGACATGTGGAAAGATGGTCCCGATCAATTAACAGAGAAGGGATCTAAACGTTTGTATTCTATGGGAAAATTTTATAGAGATCAATTTCCGTCATTTCTAAGCGATAACTACACTCATAGAGAATTTAATGTTCAGTCTTCAAATTATGATCGAGCTCTAATGTCAGGACAGCTCATGGCTGCAGGGTTTTATTCAAAGAGTCAAACACCTTTGCCGATTCCCTGGAGACCTGTCCCAGTACATTCTAGAAAATTAGAAAACGATTTCATATTTGCCAATTATGATTGTAAAAAATTTTATAAAATGATTGATGAAGACTACGAAACTGAGGATGCCAAAGAATATTTGTCAAAATACAGAGATTCACTCGATAAAATCAATGAGAATTTGAGTAAAAAAATTGCCATTCAGGATTTGAGAAAGTTGGAAGATGAAATTATTGCCATGAATATTGAAAAATTCCCCCTGCCCGCCTGGCTAACACAAACGATCATTGATGCAATCTCTGAAATCTGCCAGCACTTTCGAGCAGTAAGAGAGAAATTTTAAATTTCCTATTTTAGCTTGCCTACCAAGGAACAGAAAGATTAATTTTTGAGGCAGGAAGTTTTGCAAAGACTTACACTCATCACATTGAAGAGTGGCTAAAGACGGGAAAAATCCTTAAGCCCGATCTAGCTGCAAAACACATGATGGCTTTCTCTGGACATGACATCAACATTCAGTCGATAATGGCTCTATTCGGCGTGGAAAATATCAAGTTGACCGATTTTGGCGCGAGTCTTACAATTGAAATTTACGGTAAAAAAGCACCTGGTTCAGCAAAAGACTACAATGTTGCCCTTAAATACAAAAATGATGAGACAAAAGACCCGAAATCGTTGAAAATGTCATTTTGCAATGGAGAGATCATTTGTCCCTTGAATATTGTAGGTTTAAAAAAATTAATTATACCAACACATATAGCTTCTTGAACATTTGAAAAAGTATGCAGTTAGCGAAGAGGAATATGAGGAGAAATGCAAGCTCTAATTGGAAAGGATAATTTCAAAAACGAATAAACTTTATTCAATCATCAACATTCAACCACTTTTTGATAGAAAATTATATTTTATTCTCAGAATGAGGTATAAAAATATTTGACTCTTTGCCAGGATGATCCTGTATGAGAAGGAACCAATGGTAGAACTGAGAAATCGACTTTGGATTTTATATAAAATATTGCGAATCAGAATCGACAATAGTCGAAGGAAGGGAGAATAACTTGTTTGAAAAGTAGAAGCCGTAGAGATTTCGATTTGATAAAGAAATTCAAAGATAATATTTACAAATCATCAGGGAAAAACTGTGGGACTTTAGGGGTTAAAAGCAGCAGAGACATATCTTATCAATCAACACAAACCAAACCTATGCATCCGAAAAAAATCCTGTGAAACCAAACCAAGAGAAAGAAATCCACCAGCATCCCAACCCCCTCCAAAGAAGAGAAGAGGAGAAGAGGTAGAAAAAAATTTACAAATAACACAGTTCTTCACGGCAACTCAATAGTTTCAGGTAGGAACTAATTAGGTCTTCTTTATTATTTGAAGTACTTCCTATAATTCTGTGTTGAGACCCTGAGTGAAATACATGGGTGTGTGTGAGGGTATGAATTTACATTATATACCATCGAATAGACCATAGCAAACACTCCACTATTCCTTAAACTCTCTTGGTTATTGACTGTATTTATATGGTATGTATCACACTGATGAGTATGCCCGAAATAGAGATCTTTATTTAATTAAATAAACTTACGAACATCTGTAGCTCAGCTCAAAATCAATGTTAAAGAACATCTGAACCAACGAAATTTTTAAACTCAATCTATGAAAATCTTCTTTGCTGTGTGAAAGCGTCCTAATTAACAAATCGACCGAAAGTTGTCCGGGGAAAAAAATATTTTGTATTAATCTACTGATTACTAATACCAAGTGCATGAAAAAAAACAAAAAATCGATATTTACAGTCTTACCGGCCCCCAGATCAGAAATCTTTGCGCCTTCCTATTCATGTTAATTCCAGACCATACAGATATAAACTCAAATTTTTTTCGAAAACTCTATCATATACAATGTATTTGTGTTAAATCATTTTAAACGATTTGATAATTTTCTATCAAAAAATGATGTGTCCCACAAATTTGCTAATCAAAGAAGAGTCAAGGTCCAACTCTAAGCCCCGAGTTGAAGCCGTCTCTTGCTTAATCGCTTACTGTAATCAGCTTCAATGTTTCTTGCACCAAGAAGATGTCTACATAGAACATTGAATATAACAATCCCCTAGTCAATTCAGTAAATTGAATTACTATTAGTTCGTAAGAACCTATCACACGATTCACTAGTTATCCAGTGATTCGTACGAATTCCTACTTTCACAAGATTCATTGCAACATGAAAATAAATTATTTCAATCAAATCTATAGACGAAAAAAATCTGTTGGTCATAGTTCAAAGTAACAAAGAAATAAGAATCTTACGAATTTGAATTGGACTCTGGAATTATACAGAGATTGTTTGCTTGTAAATCTTTTCAAATAAATAAATACACAAGACTGAATAATTATTTCTCAACATTGCTAGTAGTAATGATGATACAGTGTGGTTATTTTCTCTTGGCACTTTTATCTTGTGTCAGTAGTAATTCAGGTTTAAGAAATGTTTTTGTCATTTGGCGTCATGGTGATCGAAGTCCATATCAACCGTTCATATCAAACCCTGATAATTGGCCTGAAGGTTACAGTGTCCTGACAAATGATGGCATTTTACAACAGTACAACCTAGGACTCTTTCTTCGTAATAAATATCAGAACTTTGTTCCAGATGTCTATAACTACACGTACGTAAGCGGTAAAAAGGCATTTTATAAAGCTTAACATTAACCACTAGATTCTGAAGGTCTGAACTTTTTATAACCAATGAAAAACTAGTTAGTCTACGAATTGAATGCAAAATCAATTCTCATTGGTCAAGAAAAGAGAGCATCTAATTGGTTGTATAATTATTCAATCACACAAGCCTCAGAGTAGGTGTCAGAAAATCGTTAGGAAATTTTTTTTTCGACCATACAATGCATAACTATCTTTTTTCTGTTCAGTAATTACTATATCAGAAGTTCAGACACTGATAGGACCTTAATGTCGGCAGCTGCCAATGTTGCAGGCTTCTACTCTAAAGATCCAAGGTCTACGGGAGACTTTCAATGGCGTCCACTCCCCATTCATACTCAGAAATCGGATAGGGAATATTTATTCTCAAACTATTATTGCAGAAGACTCTATAAAATTGTGGAAGACATTTACACATCAAGTGAAACGGACAAGTTTTTGGACAAGTTCTCTACTACAATCAGTCTCATTAAAAAGAATCTAGGTAAAATCAATAGAATGGACCTTCAATATCTCTATGATGATGTCTTGTGTAATAAGATCCACAAATTCCAAATTCCATCTTGGATCAGTCCGGAGGTTGAGAAAGACCTCAGAGAGATGAGTGAACATTTTTGGGCTGTGAGTCTATAGAATAACTAGAATTTCTGAGCATAATTCTGTAAGAATGCATTGACAATTCCATACCATTATTGCATCTACAGGTTGAGAATCAATTTTCGATACATGTTTAATCCCTTTTATGAAATCCTGAATATCTTGGTCATTCTATGGATTTCCTACCTTTAATTTGACAATTTTACTCAGTATCTTAGGTCGATTACACAGAACAAAGAACTAATTAGTGATTATAATCATCACAGCTCATATTTCCATTTAGCCCCATACCAAAATAATTACGATGATTTCGAATCTGAATTCTTTTTTGACATTTTTTGGCTCTAAACTATAAGAGATATCGAGCAAACGATAGGATATTTGGAATCTACGGCTATTGCTTTACGATAGAGAGTTATTTTATTTCTTTCTAAGGCTTCAGCAAGTAGGTTTTCGGAAAAAGGTTCTAAATATTCGACTAGTTTTTCAAAAAATCACCCTTTTTCAAGTAACTTTGGTTAACACCAGTGAAAAGCTATCTCTAATTTTGTAGCTTAATAAATGTCCTTTCTAATGAAAAGTGAAAAATCATTCCAAGTATCTTTCAGTCCAAGTTATCACTCGAAAAATTGCTGTGTTCCACTGGTGAATCAATGGGATTAAGATCAACGACTAAAATATATTTCTATTTTAATTTGAGATCTGTAGCCCTTCAAGTTATTGATTTTTCAACTCGCTTTTTTGTATGATGTAAGCAAGAATTTCTGGCTTTATATCAGAAATACTTAGAGATTTGTCTGAGAATGATTTCAGTTTCCCTGTTTAAAATTTAATGACAACAAAGATTTATATTAGATAGTAAACTTGAACTTGCATGAGTTTTATCTTGAATTTCTATTGAACTTAATTAATTCTATCTTACAGTTTAGCAAGAATAGGCTTAGGTTTACATTTTATCTTGAATAATTCCTATTCAATCCCTTGAAAATCAAGTAAAATTATCTAAGAAATTTCATTATTCTGACTAAAGCTCTTTTCGTTCTAATTTATCAATTGAGAATTCATTCAAACGAGATTTCTCAATTGACGTCTACAAATGTTTAACTTTGACTTTAGATGTAAGATGAGTTTGGATTATATTTTTAGGTTTTAGGATTTATTTTTTTATCAACTAGACATGTTATCGGAAGAGGTTGAATTTCCTTACATTGAGGCCGATTAATAATCGATGATTATGTCTGAATTTGAAAATGCTTATAAATTTAAAATAAAAATTACTTCAAAGTAACAACACCAAAACTTTTGTTAGTTCTATTCAGTTTTTTTATGCAAAAATGTTTGAGAGTTCAAGAATCAAAGTTATTCGAGAAAAAGCCTATTTCATCAATATTAAGCTGTTCAGATTTCGTTCAAAAATACAAAAGATGCCTTGTTCTCAATGATAACTGAGCTTCTTCTGATTTATAGAGGAATTTTTATTTCAAAATTTTGACAGTATGTTCATCAGATCGAGATAGAAAAAATTCTAAAAATTTGAGAGTTATTCAACCTGTAAATTTCGAGAAATACTTGAATTTTAGGTCTTATTTTTGCTCTAAAATGTAGCTCGGGTTTCTTTTGCTAGACTGTGTGTAATTTACAAATTCAGTATCAATTGAAAGTATTATTGTAAAAGTTGAAAATTATAAGAATATATTATAGAGTAAGCTGAAAAAACACCAGAAACTCTTCAATAGATGATTGGAGAGGAAGGAGAAAAAGTTTACAATGACCATGGAAGTTGAAAATTTCTCTGAACACACAGATTCGGTTGATAACGATTTGACAATGATTGATAAAGAATTTCTCCTTCGTCCACAAATCCGTATTTCCATCACCCACATTTTGATACAGAATTGAAAAATTGAAGCACAGCTGTATCCATTTTCAGGTGATCATTTGATCTAGTCGCTAGCTTTCTGATGGTGAATCCGAAATACGAAAGAATTTATAAATTAGAAGAGTATTTTTTCTTCAAGTTTTAGTAAATTCTCATGAATTAAATTGAATAATCTTTGGATCTTGTCATAACGTTGATCAATAAGATTAACCGTCATCATTACCTAAGCCGTCAATTTATTCAAATTTGTATTTATTTATAAAAAATGAGGCGTCTCCTTAACTTGAATGACATTTTAATTTTTGCCTTTTCTATCCATAGCAATGGGTTGACAATGAGGAAAAAGTTTCTTTCCAAACTGGCATCTTTGCAAGGGAATTTGTTGATCATATTCGAAAAATTATCAAAACAGGCGTTACAACTGAGCCGATCGATGGGCACAACGTTGAAATGGCAAAAAACCATATTATAGCACTCTCAGGCCATGATGTGAATATTAATGCGTTAATGGCAATGTTTGGCCACAAGGTGACAATGCCCGAATATGCTTCATGTATTATGGTTGAGTTATATGGGCCAGAATTACCGGGTGATTTGGATATGTACTTTTTCAATGTTCGTTACAAGTCGGGTCCAAAAGATTCCACTGGAGAGTTGATCAAATTGCCTTATTGTGACACTACAAGCTGCCCAGCTAATAAAGTACAAAGCAAATTGATATGTAGTTGAGAATCTAAAGCTAGCCAAGAACTAAGAATAAGTTTAGGCCTAATTTTAGTGATTAAAGGAAAAATATTGAAATTTTTAGTTTGCATTTTTTTGAGCTGGAAAGTTTGTGGTAAGGTGGTTAAAAGAAGTAATCCAGGATTAAAATGAATTCAATAGTTTTTCTCCCAGAAATTAAGAATTATTGCTTATTTTATATTATTATACTATCAACTAAAGGGAAATTCAATCAAAAGGATTTCTTCTAGTTTTTAAAAATCCCAGATGTCATCTCAGAATACTGTATTTGCCCATCCTGTCACAATGAGATAAGTCATCATTTCCAGCTTAAGGTTCAAAACTTGCGTCTTGAAGACTAATATATATTATATATTTGCCTATCTACTGAAATGAATATTAAGTAATTCAACTAATTTAAAATATTTAATAGCAGATTGAAACCAATCTCACTTGATGAGATAACTAGGGTGGTCAGAAAATAGCAATAATTTTATAAATGTCATTTCTTCAGTATTAGCTTATTTATTTGCATGTACTATGAAATATTCGATGAAACTATATTTTTGTCCAGTTAAAACTAGGATTCTGTACACAGTGTACCTATTCAAACGATTAGCATCTATGACCAATGAAAATCAATTATTTACTCTTATTGGTTTAAGAATAATTATCCAATAATATTTGAGTTCCAAAAGACATTTACAGGGTTCAATGAGTTCGTAATTTTAATATTTGGTTATCTGAGATATTTGATGTTGTTTGAAGACAATGATTTTATCATGGATAAGAAAGAAAGGCTTTTTACTTGTATTTTTGGTGAGCAAATTAAGAAGCTAAAAATAGCAGATAATTAGCAATTTAATAGCTCTTGTTGGAAAATAGCAAAATTATTCCAGAAACTAAAACTGTGACAAAAGCATGCCTTACATCATTCTAATCAGATTTCATTGCTTATTTAACATACTAAAAATAGCATTTTGACCGCCCTAGTGATAACTTATCCGTAGACTTGCATCAAAAATCAGACAAGCAAATGTTGTAATAATCGGATCATGTATCAATCTTAAAACACTTTTGCTTAGAAATTTCTATACTTGTCTGATTTCTGTTCATCGACGAAAATTTCTCATGACCCGTCCTCTGTTCGCAGTCTCAAGTTTTTTAATATCTCTTGACATGAACGAGAAGTAATATCAAATTAATAAAATTTATTACAGCGATAATCTTAAAACTAATTATAAAATTTATTGTATAGGTTGATTTGTGCTCAGATTGTATAAAATTTTTAAAATGAATTTCGCAGATGAACTCCCGAATAAACCTAGTTGACATGAAGATGAGAAATTACTTTTTATACAAAAAATCACTATTTTTCTTCATAAAGTATCTTCGAAATTTATTTTACGAATTCCATGAAAACTTTGTGGAAATATTTTAAAAATTTCGAAAAAAATTCAATCTGTCCAAAATCGGGTTTTTGAATTTCTAAAACGCACCAAATTTCCACTTTTTTAACTTTCGAACCAAAATTTTTAATCAATTTCAAAGATTTAAAGCAGTTGAATGCAGATTTTCGAGATAACCATTAAACAAAGAAGTCGAATTCAGCTACAGAAATTCGTCATTATTGTGGGAAATCGAAACAGTTTGAATTCATTGATTATCTCGAGGGGGAATGATCCAAAATTTAACTTTTTCTTGATTCCTTTTCACCTCCACTGCCCTATTCGAGCTCTTTGTCTATAATGGTGATATCGAATATCTTCAATCAACTGCTTTGAATCTTTGAAATCGATTAAAAATTTCGGTGCGAAAGTTGAAAAAGTGGAAATTTGGTGCGTTTTAGAAATTCAAAAATGTCAACTAGCTTAGTTCCTCTCATTTATCAAAATTTTCTTAAACAATTCATCTGATCATGAGCTCACTTTTTAGAATCAACCCTTACGAAGTTATGTATCTTCAAACGATTTCATTTATAAACATTATTAAGAATACATTACCGTTGGGTTCTAAACTCATAATTTGTATTTCAAAATATCTAAAACATTTGTGGGAACATATCTAGATTAGGACACATATCTATGTTCTGAAAGATATTGGACTTGAAAGATTTTCTGGCTCAGTGTGTAATACCCATAAGTACACCTCAGAACTCAAATCTTCTGCACGATTGAATTTGAAATTCTTCTCTAGATAAATCATTTTTACTGCAGATCTTTTCGCATTATTCAACTTGTCATATTGTTCTTATTAACAAAGACCATGTAAATCAATCAATTTCGGTAATATTTTCAAGAAAAGCGGTACACTTATTAACCCTCAAACGTAATATTTAAGAAATCCTAATTTCGTCAATTAAAATGCACTGAAATTTCGTGAATAATTCTCACAAATAATTCCAATGATTTTCAACTTCTTGCTTGGAGGTTCAATAATTGTTGAAATTTGCTCAGTTCTGCTATCAATAAATGTAATAGATGACATAATTTTATCTTCATTTTTTATCAAAGACATTGCAAGAGACATTGCAAAAATATCTTCTAGCTTTTTAGGCCAGTTTTTTTAGATATTTGGCCATCTTATGGAGTGTAAGAGCAAAAAATAAGCCCCCTTTCTATTTTAGGTTCTTGCTCATGTTGAAAAATATGCAATGGATAAAGATACCTATTTGAGACGATGTGAAATGACACCATCGACTCAAATGAGCGGCAGTAAAATAGCCATGATTGTCATTGGGACTCTTGCCGGTGTCGGAATTGTTGGAGTTATCATCTATTTTGGATTCATTAGAAATCATTAAATGCATCTAGTGAAATTTGCTCAACTCCAAGTTTTTCCACAAAATTTACACATGCATTAAAATAAAAAGAAGACAAAAATCATGAGTATTTGTTAATTTTCTATTGTTTAATTTATTGAGTTATCACTTATCAGGTTATAGAAGATTACCACTCTGGTATGAATGATTTACTATTTGAGAAAGTGAAAAAAATATTTCTAACGATGAATCGTAACTAAAACTACAGTTGACATGAAGATTACAATATTTTTCTACTGACGAGTCCAAAAGAAGACGAACGCGCGTAAATCTTTACTTGGACTAATTCTTGAATTTGGAAATATGTAAGAAAGAGATATTTAAAACCATATACGTATTTCTTAAAGCATCATCAGTGGCAGTGCTTTAAAAATGATAAAAGTTAAAAGATTCATTCAAGATAATAATTTACAAATCATGAAAGAAATAGTAAAAGTCAAAGAAAATAAGAATAAATGTAAGCTGAAAAAAGACCAAAACTCTCCAATAAATAGCAACAGTGGAGAGAAAAGTGAAAAAGCTCACATAGGCCATGGGAGTTGAAGGTTATAAGAATAGTTTTTTTGAACACATAGATTGGGTTTGTATAGATTGATAAAGAATTTCTCTTTGACCCATACATCTATGCTGTCATCTCCAGGGTTTTTGTACAGAATGGAAAAATTCGAAACTGAAGCAGCATGTTTCTCCTGTTTGATATGCCTAGTTACCGCAGTGTCCTTATTCAGATGATCACTTGATCTTGTAGACAGCTTCCTAATTGTTCTACCTATGTAAGAAGCACCACAGTCACATTGGAATTTATAGATTAGTAGAGTCTTCTCCTCCGGTTTGAGTAAATCTTTATGAATCAAACTAAACAGTCTCTGAGTTTTAAATACAATTTTCAATTGTATATTATTGTAATGTTGATTGATGAGATTGTTAAGTCTTCTTCTAATGTCATTACTAAAACCGTCGCCTTTGAAGTTGAGTCTCATGAAAATTTTTGTTTTTTCCATTTCATCTGTATTGACATCTTCATCCCTATTCTCTGAAATATTGATGAATTTGTCTACAAATTTCTTTGGATAACCATTTTCCATTAAACATAACTTCGAATTCTCTATTTCATTCTGCCATTCCTCCGGACTTGCTATTCTTCTTATCCTTTTTCCTAGACCAATCACTAAGCCAACTTTATGCGAGATAGGACTGAAACTGGCATAATGAAGATATTTCCCATTATCAGTCTTCTTCTTGAAAATATTTCTTAGGATTGATCCATCCTCTCTTCTGGTTAGCTTAACATCTAAAAAACTCAAAGCACCATTAGATTCCTTCTTTTTTTTCTTTTTCCATAGTAAATTTAATATTTGGATGAAACGTGTTCATCTTTCTTACATAGGTAGAACAATTAGGAAGGTTTTAAATATCTCTTTCTTACATATTTCCAAATTATGAATTTAAGTGGATACTCGGACGTTTTTGAAAAACAACGTGAATTACTCATTCATAATAATTCTTGAATGATCTAATAAGAAGAAATCACAAAAGGCTTCTCTATTCCATGCCTTAGATAATTTGCCAAATTACATTCGCTTCTTAGTTAACCTATCAAGTTTGTAATAAGCAATAATTACTTATAAGTAGGATCTCAAAAATACCAAAAATATTAAAAAATATGTACTATAATAAAAAGAAAGTACTTGCAAGAAAATTTAAGGGATTTTGAGTTAAAAAATAGTCCTCTACCGTAAATTGTTGCAGAATTTTTAGTCAATCTTGATTTTTGTTCAAATTTTTTTCCATGATAGAAAATGACTCTTCATCTGTTCTTGTACATATTTCACAAAATACATACATGTATCATATACATTGTATATCCTTTTAGTTGAAATTTGAAATTCATGAAGGAATATTATCCAACAAAAAGCTATGATCTCGATGCTATTTTCTTACATGGTATTAGGCAACAATTTAGTACAGAAATAGTACCAGCTATCTTTTAAATAAGCAGATTGTTTCTTCAGATTATTAAAACTCAGCTAGTACTTTTTCTAGAGTAAAAATAGACCAAATAGTACTTTTTTGAGGCTCTACTTATAAGTAATAATTAATAGTAATAAGTTTTTTATGTTGATTTAGGCTGACTATAACGTTGTTTGCTTGTGTTATCTTCTGGCCTGTATTGCTTCAATCTGTAAAAAAAGAAAAGATTAATATAGTTTGAAAATTATAGTCAGCTCCCTAATGAGCTAATATTTCCTTCAAAATTAAATAACTTCAGATGAATTTTTCCAGATTTTAAACTCGTGATTTTTCTCAATTCTCAGAAAATTGTAGAAACCTTTTCGAATTCTCAATCTATAGCAATTATAAGTCTTATAATCTTGTGTATCATAACATGATAAAAACTAAAACCTTGATTTCATTCAGTGAATGAAAAGTGAACTTTTACGTAAAATTTAATTTCGAAAATACTGACCTTGAAAAAATTTAACCGTACTCGAATTCTGTTCAAAAATATATAAGCAACACGAAATAATATTGAAACAGCTTATCAATAGTCAGAATGCTTACTATAAATGCATAACACGAGAGTAATAAATGAAATATTTCACCTGTTTTGTATAGAGTACCCCTCCAGATTGAACGGTTTTTATAAAGAAAATTCGAAAGATTTCGGCCTTGGAACAAGTAAATCTCAAGCATTATTTCGTGATTTAGGATTTCATACACACAGGAACCAATGATAGCCTGAGAAAATAGCCAGTTGAGAGTTGTATCAATGAATTTCTCCAATTAGTTCATACTAAACTAATAATGATCCAATAGAAGAACAGAAAAATTGTTATTTAATCAAGAGAATGATTTTCAAATTTCTGACAGTTTACTGCAAAATGAAATTTTTGATTATTCTCTGTGCCCTCTGTATAAGCTTATTGACTGGCAATGATATCAGGAGTTGTCTGCAAAGGGAACTAGCCGAAGAAGAACGGTATCGCAAATACTATGATCAAGAGACATCAAAATTAATGACAATTGAAGGAATTATACTGAATTGCTACAGTCGAAAATGTTTCAACTATTAAAATTAAATTCAAATAAAAATTTTACTTTTTTTGTATGGAAACATCTTGTTACTACTTATTAGTAATATCTTTCAACAAAATATTTTAGTCAACAAATCAAAGAAGAATTACTCAGTGCTACTTACGAGTACATAATCGGAAATTAAGTATAAAAAAAGTTGAAAATTATAATCAAAATTCAACAAATCATCTTAACTCATTTTACTTACGGAAAGTTTGCATAATAATGAAAAAAAATTTTAATTTCCATTTTGAATTCGAATTACCACAAATCTAGAGTAATTAACTCAACGAAGTTTGAATAAAGCTACTTTTTGTTACCAACATTAAACATTTTAAAAATTTTTTAATTTCCAACTTGTCCAATAAATTAATGAAACTACTTTTTGGATTATTCTTCTTTCTTTTAACAGTCATAGAATTGGATGGAGAAAATTCTCTCAAAAATGTATTCGTTATTTGGAGACATGGAGATAGGGCACCATATAACGCTTACTTGAATATGAGTTCCTATTTTCCTAATGGACTTACCGAACTAACCGATCTGGGTATTTTTCAGCAATATAAACTCGGTGTTTTCCTCCGTGAAGAGTATAAAGATTTCATTCCTGATCATTATCATTACTCTCATTATCATTTGAGGAGCTCTGACATTGACAGGGCTCTTATGTCTGGACAGGCCAATGCTGCTGGATTTTATGCTAATGACTTTTCTCCTTTGACTAACGTCTCTCTCCAGTGGCGACCTATTCCAATACACACTGTTAGTAAGGAGAAGGAGTATCTATTTGTCCATAATAGTTGCCCAAAGCTATCTGAACTAATCGCATCGGATTTCAAGACAGCTGATGGTAAAAAATTTCTGAAAAAGTTCAAATCTACAATTGACAAAATCGAAAAGAATCTAGGGAGAGTCTTCAAACCAAACGATTATAATTCATTTCATGATGAATTAGTCTGCCTAAAAGCTCATAATGCAACTCTCCCCGAATGGGTTGACAATCAGGTCCAAGACGATCTCAAGTTAATTTCTGAACACTTTTGGGCAGTAGGTTTATATTATTCTTCCTGTAGTTTATAATGTATTTTTTTCTTTCTTGATTGATTTAATGAGTACTCTAGTTAAATCTCTATATTGATTTTAGTTTGTCGTTAAATTATTCTTTCTTGCTAAAGCTTCGATTTTCTGGCCAAGAAAAGTTGACCTTACAATCCGGAGTATTCTTCCGCGTCCTCATGAATCATATCAACCAGCTAGTTACAAATGGCACTTCAACCATCTCAATTGATGGCTATTCAAGAGAACTAGCTATCAATCATATAATGGCCTTCTCTGGGCATGATACAAACATTGCTGCTATAATGAGTGCACTTGGAGTGCCAATTCCAATGCCAGACTACACTAGTACCATTATGATTGAATTGCATGGACCTCAGATACCCGGAAAGATTGAAGACTTTAGTGCTGTTATCAAGTTCAAAAACTCCTTCAAGGATACAGAAGCAATCACCCTTAAATTGCCCATTTGTCAGGATAAAATGTGTCCTCTGAATAAAGTGAGTCTTGGAATTAGGAATTGGAAAAACGTCCAAATAAATTTACTCAATAAAATGTCTGTCAAAAAAGAAATTTCTCAAATGTTTCCGATTGTTGTTATTCCATTTGAGTAGTAAGGAAATGATAAATTAAACTTTTTCTACCCTGTCAAAACAACAGTGATATCATTTTTCCTAATTTCTAGTTGAGACTTGAATTTTTGCAGCGTGATAATTATCTTTCCCAATATTTCATACATTGACAATAAATAACACAGCATAAGAAATTTGAGTGTGTATTTTACCAAAAATCTCATCTACATCCTTATCGATGCCCTTGATCTTGTCTTCAATCTTGAGGCAATATAAAATAGATCATTCTGTATATTATTATTCTAAAGATCTTTCAAGTGTAGATACAATTAATGTGTTTTCAAGTTATTTGGTGTCAAAGTCAAAAATTCATGTTAAATCTACAAACTTTGTTCATGTTTTTCTCTCAGCCTCAGTCCTGCTAGGAAAACTTTTAGCCCAAAAATAAGTTTGTCTTAATCTAGACTTACGATTCCGTAGAAGAAAAATATGATGTTTTCGATCAAATAAAATAATTTCATTCAGAAACATCAATTTCCCCGAATTTCATAAATACTTGAAATTATTTTTTTCAATATTATTTAATAAATAATACTTAATGATAGTAATTTCAATTTAAATATAAATTAATTGATTTTCTTTCATAGCTGTTCGATTATCTCAAATCATATTCCATCGAGGATGATGCTTATTTAAAAATGTGTGCAGGTCAAAATCCACCGATTGTGCCAGATAGCAAAATAGGAGGCTACATTGCTATTGCAGCATTCACTTTGTGCATTATTGTGCCTGCTATTGTTGCAATATTTTATGCTTTTCATAGAAGACGCCATCTTCATGAAGGTTACGCCAACATTGAAGATTAAAAGTTGAATATTTTTCAACGAACGATCGAATTGAAATATTTTTAATATAATGATTAATTTTTAAACTCGTTATTCTTATTCATTAAACAAATTAAGATAATATAATAATTTAAGTGATTTTTATTGAAACTTGAATGAGACATTCACTTTCTGAAAATCATTTTCATTGAAAATTTTTCAAGGATAAAGTTTAAACTTGAAAAGACGCGTAGTTAATTGCGATACTAGTAAAACAAAAACGTTTTCCTTGAGAATTTAAAATAATAGTTCATATATTGAATGCACATTTTGATTTACTATCGAATTAATTGAAAATGGACAAACCAAAGGATAGACCTCCCACTAAAAATCGCATCATTGAGAGTAAGCTAAAACATCTACCTATTATGACTTTAATTCTTCTTTGCTTGCATGCGTCTAAAACCATTTGTCAGTAATTTATAAAATGTTAAATTATTACATAAACATTTTAGCTGTGCCAGCACCACTGAGGGAATTAATGACAACTGAACAGCTTTTTGATAGTGATGATAAACTAAAAATTAGTGATTTACGCGTTCATCTGGTACGCGAAGGACGTCTCACAGAAGAATGTGCTCTCAAGATTATTCACAAGGCCAAGGAAATTTTATCTAAAGAGGATAATTTACTCAAATTAGACGCACCCATGACTGGTGAGTATTTTACTCTTAATTTTCCTACCCTTTTCGACTTGATTTGTTTTTTTGAATTTTTCTAATTCAATGAATCTTGCCTGTGGCATCCGTCTATTATAGAAATTTACTCAAACTTCCCATTGTTAATGAAATGATCCTGGTGCATGGGTTATCATTCCTCAAGAATCTTTTTTCCTATCCTACTTTTGTGAGAATGAAGAGAAGATCGACTTTCTAAAGCAAAGATATTTCATTATTCTTTGTCATTACTTTATCGAAAGGAGAAAAATCGACTGAAAAAAAATCTAACTCACTCAGGAAATATCTATACAATTTTCCTTTCTCTTTCTCGTACTCTCTGAATGATTATGATTTTTGTTATATTTTTGTCGTCATCATTTTTGTTGAGGATGAGATGGATTGAATCCTTGAAATTATTCTCATCGTTTTTTTTCTATTTTTATCAAATTTTAATAATAGCCTCCAAGTTTTCACTTTTTCCTCTTTTATTTTTCCACCCAGATCCACTCAAAGAATGATCTTTCTTCCTAGTCTATGGTTGACTCTACTCTTTACTCCATGGCATACCTGCACGCCTTCATTGGTCATGTCAAAATTACTTTATAGTCTGTTAAGCAATCGGGTCCTTATTTCCAAAACAAACTATATACCTTTTACAGTTCTATATAAACTTTGTGCATTTCAATGAAGTATAGTAAAATAAAAAGTATTCATTACTAGGAATTGGCTCAAAAGAAGTTTTTTTACAAATTAACCTTGTGGCTTGAAAGAGAAATTTCTTCCAATCTTGTCATACTCTTTGATTTTTAATAATTCCATTTTAGTACAAACTTGCATCCACAGGACAGCAAAATTTAATAATTTCTATTAATTTGTAAAAAAACTTCTTTTGCTCAAGTTGGACCCAAATTTTTCCGTTTTTAACTGCACCAACTCAAAGTAATGAATACTTTTTGTTTTACTATACCTGATTTCAAATGCAGCAACTGTAAAAGGTATAGATCTTGAAATTGAATTCTATGTTTGTCATTCTGTTGCAGTTTTTAAATTAGAAGATTTTTCCGTGAATTTTTCTACTTGTATGACTAAAAGATTCAAGCCTTTAAATACGAATTTTCTAATAAAATCAAAGTAAACTACATGATCTTTTTTCTGATTAAATTAGCGTAATTTTTCGATTTATTGGAAAATGGGTATTGGAATAAATTTGGATTTAGAAAATAAACTCAAATGAATTAGATCTGGACGTAAAACATTTCTCGTTTGTCCCCGATCTTATTTCTATTTGACTCTGATGTCTGTAAAAGAGAACTATAAATGAAACAGGTATTTTTATAGCAAATCAATAGACAACTGTAAATTTTTTCAAGTTACCTTGACAAATTCTCAATCAAATCTTATCTTAACCCCGATCAAAATAGAGTTTACTGGCGCCTTTTGAGAAATAATGAGATTTAATCTTTACATCTGAGTACACACCAATTGGCACCAAACGAACTCAATTGGCAAAGTGAATAACAGCCATCTTTTGAGTTGTCTCTCAGCTAATTCCCTATATATATAGTAGCATCAATAACAATGTATTGATTGGAAAGAAGACTTGAAATTAAGCCGAAATAAAGGGGAAATATTGAAAATTTTACACAATTTGTCTTTTGGCCCCAGTTTAGGACATTGAAATGACTGTTAGGCTCATATTAGAATTAATATGAAGATGAGAATTTACAATTTTTACACTAATTTCAATATTTTATGGTCAGAAAGACTCTTATCTCTTAGTGATTTGAGTCGATAAATTATTGGAATTAAGAAAACAACCAATCTGACGAAAATTAAGCATTTGATTTTGAAAATTTCAAGCAATTGTATACTGAAATTTCGGGTCAAAATTTGAAAAGTTTAGTGCCATCTTTTTTGGAATAGAGATTTATATTTGTATAAACAGAATGGATTAAGTCAATCCGATTTACAAAGAAATAATAAACATAATGATGATCTGAGTTAGTCGAAATAGTTTTTAAAAATGTCATGAGTTTCTGGGATAAGGGAGTATAGGTAGGCGCAAGTGAGTTTTATCTTGAAGGAAGGGATATTTCTGATGACGAGTTTAAATCTGGTCTGAAGGGTGATGATATTACCAAGTAGTATGGAATATTTGCGATTATTCCTAGTGTTGGTATTAGAGCGTTCATTGGGCTCGATGAAATTGTTGTAGAGAATTAGGGAGGCTGATATTCTCCTGAGCCAAATAGGGTACAAGGATGATAGGTGTAGGCAATTTTTATAGCTGATTGGGCCATAGCAAGAACTAAGGAATCTAAATTGAATCCTTTCGATTTTTGAGGTTGATTGTTGGGATAATCCAATAATTAGGGCGGCTGCATAGTCAAATTTAGATAAAATAAAACTTTTATAGACAATGAGTTTCAGCTCAGAGCTGTTTATGAATCTCGTTACAAGGTAAGTTGAAAATCTTAGAGTTTTAATTAACTCATTTACATGAGGCTTAATTGATAGTTTATGGTCATAGTACAGACCAAGGTCCTTTATTTTGCAGACAACTAGAGAGGATAAATCTGAATCAAGTTCAGTGTTGATTGGACTGGATTTAAGAATCATAATACGAGTTTTAGACCGGTTTAATTGGAGTCCGATCTTTTCTAATGAGGTGTCAATATAGTTGATTTCTTCATGGATTAGTTTGTTAGAATAGTTTGGAATGAGTATTTTGAGATCGTCTGCGTACTTGAAATAAAAAATTTCTGGAGAGGAGGGCTTGATTTTTGAGAATACCAGATTGAAAAGTAATGGGCCCATAATTGATCCCTGGGGGACTCCAGAGGTAATGTTTATGTGATTCGAATTGCATTGATTGTAGTGGATGTTTTGAGAACGAGATGAAAGAAAATTTATGATCCAGTTTATTAAGTAGGGGTTGATATTGCATTCAATTAGCGATTCTTTGATGACCTTGAAAGGAAGTTTGTCAAAGGCTTTAGCAATGTCGAGAAAGATAACTATAGATGGGATATTCCTGTAAATCACATCATTAGCTTTGTTGAAGAATGAGATTAGGTTGGTCGAGGTGCTACGATCTTTTTGGAATCCATGTTGTAAGGGGGCCATGGTTTTGATATTAACACTTTGAGCGAGCAGGTGGTGAGATATAGAGTCGACTAGTCCAAGGAATATTGGAAGGTTGGAAATGGGTCGATAATCTGATTCCACTTGGGGATTTAGACATTTTGGTATTGGGGTTATCTTTATACTTGTCCATTCAAAAGGGATGAAGTTGTTATGTAAGGCTGTCGTAAGGAATGTGGCCATTTTCTCAAAAAAGCAGCTAGGGAGAGAAAGTAGGAGCTCATTTGAGTTAAAAAAGATGTCTTTTCGTTTTTTGGAATTGGAATTGAGTAGCAGATCAATGATGAGTTCCATTGAGATGGTTGGAGGCGTAATCGAGTTTGTTCAAGAAGAATTTAGATTTCCTAATTTTGCCACATCTGTAGATGCTTCGATAATGAAATGGTTTTATTGAAATTACCAAGCTGATCAAAAATTGCATAAAATCTCTGAAATCAACAAAAATTCTGAGCTCAAATTTTGAAAATTTAAAAAAATTTCCCTATTTCTGTCAGATTAATTGCTTATCCTAACAACTTATATAGTCTCATTTTATTATAAAATAAAGGGATTCCAGATGAACATCTGTTTGTTCATTATTGATAAACAAAAACTCACATTTTCCCTAAAATCGTCAAAATATACCTTATTGCCTTGAAAATTTCTCTCAGCATGTGAAAAAAGACTCAATTCTTTACTATATTGCCTATTTTTATTTGAAATGTTGCCACAATCATTTCAAAATTTTAATCAAGTCATCCCCCATAGTAAAATTCATTGAAGAATCTTGGCGCATGTTCAAAATTTTCAATCGAGATTTTTTATATCAGAGAAAACTCGAAAACATGTTACTGGATTTTTCCAGGGTGCACTCACAATATATTTAATATTAATTTGACGCGAAAATCTGATTTAAAAAGATCAATAATTCAAAATTGATCATTACTCTTATACGCTTCTCTATCCTGATCTTCATTAGTAATGGAAACCAGATTGATTTCGTTAAAATTTTTCAGATTAGCAAACGCCAATTTAAAAGATATTCATAGACAAGATTACTTTCTCAATTTTGAATATATTACAAAACACCAGATATCAAAATTTTATTATATATTGTACAGTAATTACCTTTCATTTCGATTTTTTCTATTATTATTCCTTTTTCAATAAAGAATCATTTTCTAACAAAAAAAAAAAAAAACTCATTGAAAAATAATGGCGTAAACTTGAAAACTTGACATCCTTAATTGAAATTATGCATACCTAAATAAAATTCAAGACTAGAGGTTTTATAGGAATTATTTCTTCTCCTCTTCTTTTATTCAAAATGAAAGCATAAATTCGAAAAGTTGAAAAATTATGTCCTACCCTGGAGATGTATTATATCTCTGGTCATAAGCTGCCTTATTTCTTGGAAAATGTTTGTTGCTGACTGCTAGTCATGCTGGTTAGTAGAATGACTAATTTAAGGTGAATAAAAGCTTTTATTTTCGTCGGTTATCATCAGAACTTACACCGACACGTAATATTTATACATAATTATCAATAAATAAAATACACTGCTCAATTCTGACCAATCGCTTTCATTCTCATTCGATTTGCCAATGGGATTGAGGTTTGTTCCTCATGTATTAGGTTTTAAGTAATCGTGTTTGGTCTTGTTGTTGCTGGGGCGATATTGATGCGTTTCTTTTCCTTGATGGGGTGGATGTTTCTGGTAGTGAAAAGAAACGAGTTCTAGCCATTCCTGTGTCTGTGTGCTGGTTGTCATTCTGGGGGACCATGGTTGCTGGGATGAGTGCTTCGTCACAACTGTTTTGGGATTGTCTATCAACTAATGTTGAGGTTGGAGTTTTTGTTACCCGGGCAGTTGTGGGGGCAGAATTTGTGTTATTGTCTCTCTGTGATGTTGGGCTTGGCAGTTGAAAAATTATGTCCTACCCTGGGTATGTATTATATGTTTGTGGGGCAGTGTCTTGTCTGAGTTGGAATTTTCTCAATTGATTGAAAACATTTTTTCCCCAGAATGTACACTGTGTGTGTACATTTGTTTAATTCCTCTTCTTCTCTTAAAAAAATTTAAAAATTTAATTTCCCCATCATTAGAATGGGGATTCCTTTTGTAAAATCCTATTGATTTGTACTAACTTTTTTCCTTTTGCAAGAATTTCATATCCATAATCTCTCTTTCTCTGTGTTATCCTCAATTATACACACACACACTCACAGACACAAATTGTGTATTAGTTTATTTGTCAGCTTCTCTGGTAGAATAATAATTTATTTGATAATAAAGCTGAGAGAGTATGGATAAAATAAAAAGAGGTACAGCTGTAATAATAATACATAAAGATACATTTTGGGATAGATTACAGAAGAGAGAGAGGGAAAGTGACCTGTTTCTCTATCTCTCTCTCAAACATATAACAGAGTTTATTTGTGAATACTATATAGTTACGAATAAGTAATTCACGTAGTTCTTCAAACACGTCCGAAAATCCACTTAAATTCATAATTTAGAAAAATTGGAGGAAAATATATTTAAACCAAATGTACATTTCTTGAAGTATCATTAGTGGTAATTCTTCAAAAATGATATAAGTTAAAAGTTCATTCAAAATAATAATTTACAAATCATGAAAGAAATAGTAAAAGTCAAAGAAAATAAGAATAAAATGCAAGCTGAAAAAAGACCAAAACTCTCCAATAAATAGCAACAGTGGAGAGAAAAGGGAAAAAGCTTACATTGGCCAAGGTAATTGAAGATTATAGGAATAGTTTTTTTGAACACATAGATTAGGTTTATATAGGTTAATAAGAAATTTTTCTTTCACCCATACATCTATGCTGTCGTCATTGGGGTTTTTGTATAAAACGGAAAAATTAGAAACTGAAGCTGTATGATCTTCTTGTCTAAGGTGCCTAGTAACCGCAGTATCCTTCTTCAGATGATCCTCCGCTCTGGTAGATAATTTCCTAATAGTTCTACCTATATATGAGGCTCCACAATCACATTGGAATTTGTAAACTAATAGAGTTTTCTCCTCTGGCTTCAGCAAATCCTTATGAATCAAACTAAATAATCTCTGAGTTTTAAATACAATTTTCAATTGTATGTTATTATAATGTTGATTGATGAGATCATTTAGCCTTCTTCTAATATCATTACTGAACCCATCACCTTTGAAGTTGAGCTTCATAAAAATAGTTGTTTTCTCCAATTCATCTGTTTCGACAAGCTCATTTCTATCCATAGATACATTCATGAATTTGTCAACAAATTTACCGGGATAACCATTTTCCTTCAGACTTAACTTCACGTTCTCTATTTCGTTAGACCATTCCTCAGGGCTTGCTATCTTTCTTATCCTCTTACTTGGACCAATTACTAAGCCAACTTTATGAGAGATAGGACTGAAACTGGCATAATGTAGATAGTTCCCGGTGTCAGTCTTCTTATAAATATTTTTCAGAATTGATCCATCTTCTCTTCTAGTCAATTTGACATCTAAGAAACTCAAGATACCATTAGATTCTCTTTCCATAGTGAAAAATATATTCGGATGAAACGAATTCATCTTGGAGAAAAAATCATCTACTGATACGTTAGGTTTCATTAAAATAAAAGTGTCGTCAACATATCTGATGTAAACATCAGTGTAAGAATTGATTGTTTCAGAAATTTTATTTAATTCTAACCAACCTAGAAAGATGTCTGCTAAAAGAGGACTAAGAGGTGAACCTCTTAGTATAAACTATATAGTTGTATAGAAAAATTAGTCATAGTCACAAGGCCTTGAAAGAGGAATAAAACAAAATCTTTGTTTCAAGTATTAATTGAAATTAATTATCTTGCCTATTTTTTAAGTTGAAAAAGAATCTAATTTTGAACTATGCGGCAAAAGTTTATCAATGAATTTTCACTACTACTCATAGTTATAATTGTATAAATCTCCCTCAATGAAAATCGTTTTTGAATATTTAAGGTTCTTCCATTGATTCTAATGAGTAAATAGCCGATCTGTTTCTCGATTTTCCAAAATCAATGCATTCTCTCTTTCTCTGGCTCTCCCGAATAAAATTTAGACAAGTGTATGAATGCGTGTGATTTTTGTTCCATTGTTTATCTGAATCAGATCAACATGATGATGGTGATGATAATTTTCCAATTATTCTAATTAATAGTTTCAATTTTGACATTTATCGTGATCACTTTATATATATATTATATATTTATATTCGTGTATCCACTCTCCAATTTCTAAATCCAAATGTTGATCTTTTCATCGTTAACAACAAAAAAATCATTCATCATAATTTGGTCTTTTCCTTTTAAATTTGAGTGTAAACAATTTTCCCTAGATTATTTACAATAAATCAATCAACTCTCTAATAGCATTCTCTCTCCCTATAAATACAGTACTGAATATATCATACATATTGTATTATTTCTATACAACTAGTTTTTCTTTGGCCAACTTCAATATTTTCTTGTGTATATCAAGTAAATTGATTAAAAAACAACTACTTCTGTATATATATTTACACTTTTTTTGTTTTTATAAACATTTTTAGATACTTAATTGTTGAAGATCATCAATAACTTGAGCCCATTCGATAGGAACTCTATTAACTTGCCGAATTTTTTCAAAAAAATTAAACCTATTTTCAAGTAAATTTCAAGTATAAAATCGTCCAACCTCTATCTGCTAAAGTTTGGATCAAAAAATGACACAATTTTTATCGATAGCTCCTGAACTTAAAATAATCGCGTTAAAATAAATGTAGATTTGTAAGAAACCAGGTGATAGAAACAAAAAACTGAATGCGAGTTATGAAAATAAATTCTCAGAGACTTAAGGGGTTAAATCTTACAAATAATAAATGTAACTTCAGATTCTTCTGAATCATTCCAATGGGAGAACCTTGAAATAACTCGAAATCAAAATTCTTTTCTTTGTATAGATTATTATCATCTGTTTCCAAAACAGCTAGAATTTTAGCTTGACGTGAAATGACCAAATCTTCTATTTTCTTTAAATACAAAAGATCGACCTACTACTTAATTGTTATTTAGGTTTTTACCTCTACGGAGACTCAGCGTGTATCTAATTTAAAAGCTAGTTGTAAAGAAACAATCCAAATATGTCTGCGCTTTGTCTCTATTGAGACTCTCCAGCATACCATAGCCGAGAACCAAAGTCATGAGCATTGAAAGCCATATTTCTTTACAAATTAGTTGTGGGAAATGTGACTTTTCCACACCAAATTAGAGGTAATCAAAGACAAATAGTCACCAAGAAAAATTTCTTAATTTTACAATCTCATAAATTATAAAAAGAAAAAATATTTAGAAAAAGATCAATTTTTATGAAAATTGTTGCATATTTCAAATCTCAAAGTAGCGCCAAAATCCCAAAGTGAGAGATTGAACAAAAGTTGATTTTTAAGATCACGATTTAACCAATCGAAATAATTTCTTGATGAAAATATAACTGAGAATTTTCATACTGGGTAGAAAAAGTTGTGAAACTTTCGAGTAGACCCGAAACAAAAACTCTTAATTTCCCTGCTGACAGTACAGTGTTAAATCTACATATTTTTTATCCATTTATTCCCATATGTTGTAGTGCAATGCAAAGTACAAATGTTCATTCATGAACATTTTTTTATCATGGGTAAGGAAAAAGATGGAATACACTTATCACTTAGAAATGTAATTTGGTTGAAAAGTATTTTATGGACCTTGGAGGATATTAATTTTACTTTTTTCTCTCCCTCCCCTTTGGAACCTAATTTAATGAAGAAGAAAATAAAGAAAACTCTAATTGTAAATGAAAAATTTTGGTATCCGTTTAAATCTAACTGATATAAAGTTGAGAGTTTATGATTCTTACTATAAACCTATAAATTTTATTCATCAATATTTGAGGTCCACTGTTACGAGTTTTGACATACCAGATCACACAATTTCAAACTTGCCTCTTCTTAATTTATCCCATGGACTTTTGAGCTAGGAAGGATAGAAGCTGACTAGAGATCACATTTTAAATTTATTCATGTCTCTTAGCTTGAATATCATTTCTGTGTTCATTTCTACTTCTTTTCCCATAAGAACTCTTTTCCCGCTAAGCTCTAATGATAAATTTTCAAATGATAAGTCTATCTCATCTAATCGATGTGCGCATCAAGATATTTCGGCATTCGAGTCACTATTTGTCATGCTCAACTAGAGACATTTATATCTTTTTATTTCACGAGCTATTGCATCAAATTGAGAACTTATACAAAATTACTATTCATGTAACTGATCTCTGTGTCTTTGTATTTGAATGATTGAAGACCCCTAGAGTATCTAAAATTAGTCTATATTTTATGTTCATTTGTTAGAAAATATACACTTTTCTTATCAGATTAGTTTAAGTCTTGAATCAATCAATGATATTTTTCATGCACACAGCTCATAATTTTTCAACACCTGATTCTTCAGAACATGAATCAATTCTTCAACTGCCAACTGAACCTTGGTTCTTTCACATAAAGCTAGTTTACATGAAGATGAGAATTAACTATTTTTACAAAAAACTCAAAATTCTTCTTTTTTAATAAAATGAAATTAAAAAAACATTTGAATTTCGAAAATGTATTAAATGTCTAAGACGAAGAATTCGAATTCTCCCGTTGAGGTCGAAAGAAACTTGCTGTTTCCAAGAAAAAGTTCAACCTCTAAATTTTGGATAATTTTCCTTCGTGATAATTTTTAAAAAATCAAATGGTTAGATTACCTATAATAATGACGAAATTCTGTGAACTTTTGCAGACGAATTCGAAATCTTCGTCTAACGATCCGAAATATAAGTATTTAACTAGTTTCAATCTTCGAAATCGATAAAAAAATTTGAAAAAGTGGCAATTTAATGCATTTCTATAATCAGAAAAATGGTCTAATTTTGGTCAAGTTGAATTTTTTGAAATATTTTTAAATTTCCACAACTTATTGGCTGATTAAAACGTGGAATTTTTGTAAAAATTGTAAATTATTTATCTACATGTTAAATAGCTTTAGGTTCCTAAAATCCATTTACCCTTATTGAATATACTTATGGAATTGACACTTGTTTATCCGAATTCTGACATCTAGTTGTGAGAAGACAATCTCCATCAAGTTAGATTCACATGGATATAGTAATAACCAGTGACCACACTTTGCTAGTAGGTTTAATGTCTAAAAACACTGTAATTTCTACATAGTGCCTATATACTTTTCTCCTATTTTTACAAAACTACAAGATTCTGACAGGAAATGAGAATTTTAAGCAAGAATGAACTAAATAGATCCCTTACTCCAATTCCCTGGTTAAATCATTAATTTTATAGTGTGCCTATAATTATTTAAATAAAATAACCATGGGAACTATAGTTATTAAATTTTTGATCGAAAGGAGTATCTAGTATCACACGAAACCAGCCCATAGCTTTTTCCCTTTGATAACTCTTGATAGGAAGACCAAATTGGGGTTCTCTTTTGGAGCATTTAAATCAGCAAAATATGATCATTTATATTTCTATGAATTAATCGTAGTCTTTTCACTAAACTGTCTGATAACCTATATAATTGATCAAGAGTTTTTTGAACCTAAATCATTAAGCCCACTTTCACTACATGAAGAGGAAAAAATCAATTTTCAAGTAAACCACAAATTAGTGCCATATTTCCAACTTTGAGTTGAACATTTTTGTTGATTTCACATGAAACCATTTTTCCTATAATGCTCATTTTTATTCAAAATTGTCATTCATCATTGAAAAAATTTGGCGCTAATTTATAAATTGTATCCTATAACAAAGCTGAGAAAAGTGGATAATATTGATTTTCTACAGAAACAAGAATATGTAACATGAATGACATGTATAGATATTTTTTTAAACCATAAATTAACTCATACATTCTTTGACTGTTCCTTCAAGAGATATTCCTTAAAATAATTTTCCAATTGGAATTATCTAATTAATCGCCGAAAGTTTTCGATAGATTGACTTAAACTTGATTAGATGTCGTCAAACTTCTTTGAACACATTTCTTTCTCATTTATATTAATAAACACAT
This sequence comes from Gyrodactylus bullatarudis, assembly GCA_012064415.1. Lineage (NCBI taxonomy): Eukaryota > Metazoa > Platyhelminthes > Monogenea > Gyrodactylidea > Gyrodactylidae > Gyrodactylus > Gyrodactylus bullatarudis. The sequence goes on from SSNU01001114.1 coordinate 97,507, forward strand.
ATATTCAGACGACTAAAAATAACCTTGAATATTATAATTTAGTTTTAATTTCAACATTATTTGATATTTTTATTTTTGGTCTACTTGTAAGTAGTTTAAGCAATTCTTTTTGGTAAATTCGCGATAAACTATAAAAATAATAATCGAAAAGTATCATTTCTTTGATATGAAATGAAAATTTTTAGGTATTAATTTTTAATTAATAGAAAAAAAGCTTTTATTTCGCAGGATCTCTTTAGATTTTACACCAGCTTGATACCAATCCTGGAGAATTCAACAAACCCCGTATCCTCATATTGGTTGAGATTATTAATTTCTCCTCCTCTTTTTATGGGTTGCATTGGACTTTTAACCAATGTCTACACTACTCTGAAGAGAACCCAGAGACATAGAAATTATTAAACTTCCTGTAGAATGTTATTGATTTTCTATAGATAATTACCAAATAAACTTTACACCATCTCAATACTCTTCAAATGTCCTTTATTAACAACTACTATTATAATGATAACTATTTGAGTTTTTGATTTCTTTTTGAGTAAAGAATGAGTAAACACCTCTTTCATACATTGCAGTTCCAGGTGTAAGTCCTTCGATCATCATTGTTCAACTCTCTAGCCTTTAGATTATCATTCTTTTCACATGATTGCACGTGTCTCTATCTAAAGATTAGACTCTAAACTATCTGAGATTTATCCATTTGTGAAATGTTTATGCTTGGATAAGATCTGGATTGAGATCTCACATCAGCGAACGAAATAATAACAGTCACTCGGTGTACACTAAAAGTGACACTTTTCTTGGTGAACTGATGATACATCACATTTATTGCGTATGTGAAATCAATCTTTTTAATCGTTCACACTCCAATTAAACTGAATTATTCAACATTCCTAACTTGATCTATTCTTGACTAGCTCACAAGTATTCCTCATCTAGTCGTCGTGATCTTTCTTTTATCGATTGAAAAATAAATTTCCGACAGTATTTTATGTGGTTGATCTTTCCTATTCTCAGGTGTAATCGAATTTCCTCATTCTGAACTTTGGAAAGTTGAAATTTTTTACTTACCATGAAATTGTAGCTAATAGAGTCCGAAATTATGCAAAATTATTCAATATTAGCTTGTTATCAGGCATTAATCGGGTTAATTTCATTTACAACTTTGTTAAAATTAATTAATCTCTATAAATTTTGAGATTACTCTTCTGATTAACTCTAGTGAGATTCTAGGATGAGGATAGATGTTTTTGTGGAAAAACCATGTTAAAGAACTTTTCACAAACACAAAGAGTTCTACACTGAAAATTTATGTGATTAGACAAAGAGTATTTTTAAGAAAAATCTTATAATCCCCCTTCCCCACCTTCTAGGAGAAATCACACAAAAACATCTAAAGTACAGTTCAGTTAAAAATATTATTATTATGAAAATTTTAAATTAGTATATGTTTACAATGTCTAACAGTACATGTTCTCTTCAAGTATGATTTCATTATTAATATTCTAATGCCACTCATTGCACAGAAGAGGTTTTACTCATATTAGAATGCAATGCGAAGAAACTTTCTAGATGGGCACCTCTAAAAAGTGGCTTGAATCAATTCTATCAATCTTTCGTGCATTATGCTTACTAAAGTAGGCCAAATTTTTCAACTTTTTCTAGCCTTAATCTCATTTTGAAGATTATCGAAAACTAAGCATTTTTTCCTATAAAACCATACGTTTTCGAGTTTGTTCTGGTATACAAAATCTCAATTGAAAATGCCAATTTTTGAACACGCGCCATGATTTTTTCAATGAATTTTATTATAAGTAAGGACAAAATTGAGGTTTTTGAATAGTTTTTCCATTATAATTATTCTGAATACATTTAGGAATTATTGTAAAAATTTAGTCTCTTTTCACATGTCGGAAGAAAGTTCCAGGAAATTAGGCAATTTTAATGATTTTAGGAAAAATGGGAATTTTGTATTTCAGAACATGAAAATTTTTCATTTTGACTTTCAAAAATGTGTTTTTCATGATTGAAACATCAATTTTTGATTAAGGCATAGAAATTGTCCGGGGAAAATAAAATTTTGTATTACCCTAATTCTTACCCTAAATAGAACATTCTGTCTCTTTTAGAACCTATCTTTAGCAAATTCCAGAGTAGATATCTTACACATAAAATTCAAAAATGGTTTCCTTTTAATTCTGGAACAAAAGAGAGATTATTTATTCAAAATAAGATGAAACTTTTGAGCCTTCATTATGAACGAGGAAGGAAAACATTTATATAGCAATGAGATTCCATTTATCTTATCATGATAATACAAACCTATAATTATGATTATCTTTCCTTAGATAATAATAAAAGAATATTCCCTACTACATATTATTATGGATGATTTGAAGTCTAACATTAAGACAGTGTTGATCTTGTCAAAAGATCATGAGACGTGTACCATGTGATGGATTTTTCCATTTGTAGGGAAATTTCCAGTAATTTTGTCTGTCTAAATAGAAACAATCATATGGGTCTCGCTTTTAGCATCAAATTCAATATTTTCACCTTTTCCAATTCTCGTTAATTAGTAAAGGCTTTTTCTTTCATCTTATTGAAACTGATTATTTGCTACCCAATTGAAATCCTAAACATTGTATCAGAGTATTGATTTTAACTAAAATTATATTTGCTGTGTTGTTACAAAATCCCTCGGAAATTGTTGAACTGTCGGCAATATCTTTGCGCCAAATCCAAATTTGAAAGATGACCAAAAATATTAAAAATTACCAACTATCTGTTCAGCTCTTACGCGTTGTTCATACTAGGATATATTAGGACTCCCAAGAAATTTATCCTGAAAATATGGTTTGAGTTTGCTGGATTTCTTCATTCCTAAAATTTCTTAGAATATCCCGAGATCTTAAAATCTCTGTAAAGATTAATTTAATTCTAATTTGTTATTGTCTGCTTTCAATTCTATTTATTCAAAATTCGAATTAGCTGACTGTGAGTAATTACTTACTATAAGATCCTAACTGGATTATTCCATTTCTCTTCTTTATTCTCTTCTTCATAAACTAGATGATTAACAAATTTCTTACAGATTTTACTAGGTTTTTTCTCTATTCTAATCGTACATTGCCAAATAGACCAAATATATTATTTTAATCATTGAAATTTATAAAAAATTCTGAGGTTGCTGACTGGAAGTCATGCTAGGATTAAGAACGAACGAAGTTATTATTCACCATAATAACTTCGTTCGTTCTTAATCCTAGCATGACTTCCAGTCAGCAACCTCAGAATATTTTCGAGGAAATCAGGCAACTCATGTCGAACAATTATAAAAAATTATGTACCGAGTTTTATATCCTATTTAAAACTTATTTTATCTATCAAAAAATATATTGTCTAACAAAGAACCTAAAATTGATCCAGAAATGTGTCCAACTAATAGAGTTACAAAGATTCGAAAATATTGAAAAATTGACACGTATGTCCATCGGCGCCGAATGTGTTTAGCATGATTTCTTCTTCGACATTATTCAGACTATTTATGATTTTAAAGAAATCTATAGAATTCTGACTGACTGTTCTATTATTATAGGACAAAATCTGCTTTCAAATTTATGTTTTCCAATCATTTGCAAGGTAAAAAACCCATTTTTGATCTCAGAGTGAAAGGTCAAATAATGCTCAGACTAGTTTTTAATTGATAGTAGAAATTTTCTAATTGCTGAAAGTTGATCCTTTCCAAACGAAAACAACAAATTCATTCAAGTGAAGAACATTGTTCATCATCAAGTCTTCTGGCATTGTAGGAAGAAACTACTTAATTCTTTCACCTTATAGCTTCCCCAACTGTACTTTCACTATGCTACTCACATCATAAATTTTGTTTGTAATTTGTAATTTGGAGGAAAAAAACAACAAAACAGTACCCCCATTAGTAATACTTGAAGCGTAAAATACAACAATACCCTCCCCCGATTTTCTTTCCCAAAGATGGGATAATATGGTCTCTCTCTTTCTCTGCTCAATTTCATTCAATTTATGATGCCTTGTTAAATAAACACGATCAAGTAAAATATAACAGTAAATTTAAAAATATATTAATCCTCTGGTTTAAAATACTGAACATCCTGTATCTGCAAAAGTCAATGTGGTAATAGATAATTATTATTATCAGTACTGGGTGGATATTCTGGTTGTGGATGGGTAATTAACTCTAATATTATCCCATCTTGATACTGTCTGTCAATTTATTCCTGGCTCATTTTATTCCTACTCCTCAAGGGGTAGTATGCAATAATTTTTTATCACTCTCTCGTTTCTATCACTCATGCCTTTTTTCTCACATTCTTTTCTCTCTAAGAAACTCATACACCTGCCTGAATCTCATTATCTCACGTTATTGCAATAAAAATAAAATTAATCTTTACCCAGATCTAATCTGCCCTCTACATGTTAGACTTTGATTGCGATTACATGACGAGTTAGTGATCAAATATAGAATATCTTTCAAACTTGAGCAGATATTGATATAAGTTAAGAAAAAGGATTTTCATGAGATTCGCCCCTATGTAGGGTGTTTATCTAAAGTCGAAAATCCTCAGTTATCAATGATAACTTATCATGCAGGTTCAAACAATATCACATGATCTATCTTATATTTTACGCTAAACAAATCTCAAACATACCAAAAATTCTCAAAAAAAACCAAATTGACATGAAGACTTCCACGGCCCAATTCGAATTCTTTGTCTGATGCTGATCTCGAATATCTACATTTATCTGCTTCAAATCTTTGAAATTGATAAAATTTTTGGATTCGAAAGTTGATAAAGTGGAAACTTGATGCATTTTCGAAATTCGTAAAACGGCCTAATTTTGGTCAGAATGAATTTTTTCAGAATTTTTTTTGTAAGAGGCTGACCTATGATAATAAAGTATTGATATTTTCTCTCATGTATTATTCTTTTCTCTCATCTGATTGGACAAAACTGATAGGGATGAATTCATGAAAGTATATAAGTAGTATTTTGTTTTTGATAAACTCGTCGTACCACTGAAAAAGGCGTGTGAAGACAATCACCGTCGAAACGTTTGGATGACCATGGCTGAGAATTCCAATATTGACCTAAGTTTTAATAAATTTTATTATAAAACTAATTTTAGATCATTTTTCTCTGATTCTGAAAAAAAGAAACATTTTTGTAAAAAATGTAAATTCTCATCTTCATGTCAACTAGCTTTATGAAAGAGCTGAGATCGATGTATTTTTCTGACTTTTGACTGATAGGTGTTAGAGAAAGGAATTTAGAGGTTGAATTTATTTTAAAAGTCTGTACAATATACTATTGGGTAGCCTTAACGTATCTATCTAACAAACTCTTTATCCTTTCGTTTGTTTCTAATCTATTGCTCAACTTTGGCCGGTTCTTACAAGGTAGTTGAAGATTATAGGAATAATAATTGTTAAAAATTATAATTCTTCCGAACACGTAGATTGGGTTTGGATTCATTAAGAATTTCTACTTCACCCTGCTGTTATCACCAGGGTTTTTGTATGAAACGGAAAAATTTGAAACTGAAGCCACGCTGTTTTACTAAATATGTCTAGTAAACACGGTATCCTTATGCAGATAATGATTAGACGTTGTATTAAATTTTCTAATAGTTCGAAGCGCTACAATCACACTGGAATTTATAAACTCATAGAGTCTTCTCTCCAGGCTTGAGTAAATGAATCAAACTGAACAATCTCTGTGTCTTAAATACAATTGCTTACTTGGTCTGATAAAAATTCATATTCTGTATATCGCTATTTTGAATACATGTCAGCTCATGTCCTCAATTAATCTAGCCTTATGCACACTTAACATAATTGCCTAAAAGTTATGACTTTTGCTGACTTCCACTTGGTAAAATAACTATTCAAAAAATATTATTTTACAATTTCATTCATATTCACTATTTTTTGACATATTTCATTGAAATACATCTCTCTCTTTTAATGAAATAAACAACATACATATTTTTTAAACATGGTACAATTTCGGATGAAAAACGTCAATATACTTATATATCTCAATAGAGACTTCTATTTTAGAAATGTAACTGCATACTTCATACAATGTAGGTTATAGAAGAAGCTGATTTTTTTATCAGATGCAGTATAAATAACATAACACACTGTACTGCATTCAAATTTTTCTAGCCAGGAGCAATATTCCATTTATGATGAAAAATAATATCTTCTATGATACAAATCAAAGGCAAAATGTATGTTTTATAATATCTATATATTCAGTTTTCATTTTTCAACTCAAATCTAAGTGTTGAACTTGAATGGAAAGATGAAAATTATGCATTTTAAGTAAAGATCTATATTTAGAGCGTACTCATTGGTAAACCTGTTTTATTCTTATGATTATTTCTTCCAACAAAGTTGCAAAATTTGACTTAAATTTTAATAAGATTGTTTTGAAACTTATTGTAAATGAAATTTTCTCTTGCTGCTTTCTGACTGTAGTCAGATCAGTGCAGAGAATTTTTAAGGATTTCAGTGTAATTGATTTGATTTTCAGGGTCGAATATTTGATTCCATTACCGAGTTCTTGATAAGATTGTGGAAACTAGGGTAGGGTGAAATTTCAACCTCATATTACTACCAACTTTTCTGATAGAACTTTTCAATACTAAGCATTATTTTGTATTGAAGCATGTGTCGAAAATGCTTCAGCATTATGTCATTCAATCTTAAAATTCAAAAATTTTCAAATCACCGCTCAAATTTCAATGAATTTTTACTACGCAAAAACAAAAATCCGGCATATCTTGGTCATTTAATAAATCTCTTGAGTTTTATCTTCAAAAGTAGTAATCTTATCATTAATAGGGCTTTCATGGTGAATTTCGTTGTTTTATCATGTCCGCGGGATATTGTGGGAAAAATGGGCAATGACTTTCACGCTTTAAAAATATGTAAAACATGATCTGAGTACTAAATTATTTGAAGAAGTAAGTACTCTCGTGAGTTGTTCAGAGAAAAAAAAGTGTAAACTATTGCTCCATTCAAATTTCTTACATATTCTCTGTCAAGACGAAACAAGAGATTTGATACACAAAATCAGAGCCGTTTGTGACCAAACTGATCACTTTTTTTTGAATAATCTCGTTGCTTTTGGGAAGAAATTATGTTTTCATGAAATTCTGTTCATTATAATAACTGACACATCTTAATCCTCTTTTGTTATTCTTTGCTCGAGTAAATCAAAAGAAAATTATGATCCCATTTATCTGATAGGATACTTCTTGTCATGTCAACATTATTCATAATGATATTGTGCATTGAAAAAAGAAATTTGTATAAGCTTCAGTAAATAGATATTCCTACTTTTATGTGTTTTTTAACCATGAAAATTATTTATTATTTAGAAATTTTGTACTGATGCTAGAGGTTTTATAGAACAGATGGAAACTCTATAGCTTCATTATCTAGTAATGTTGTCAGGCTTTATTATTCATTGACAGAGAGGTGACCTCTGATTTAACCTGAGCAATGGTGAAATTCATGTTAAAGAATAACGCTTTATATCGTGGCATACTCATCAGCTTTTACATGCCAGATTTATATATAAAAAGTTTTATAAAGAATTTCAAATTTTAATGGGGAGGCTTTTTCTTGACATGCTCTCAAATTTTCTCTTACTAAAGTTGTCCCAGTGTAAAGATGTTCGTTTATCCTTTCTTCGAGGCGCCGAATACAGAATGTAATCATATTCAATCTTTGAGCTCATTAGATAGAATCGGACCTAAAAGGTTTGAGTAAGATTACAAAGAAACAAGAAGAAAATATCTCGGAATTGAAAGTTTCAGTTATATGTTTCATATCCTACCAAAGGGAAGTTGGTTGATATGAAGTTGGGAACCTATGAAAGTGGGAGGGTGCCCAAAAGAAAATTTTTTCAGGATTAAAATCAGACGAGAAAGCCGAATATTGTCATTTAAATGGAGTTTTAGCATGATCTAGATTCCAAAAAATCTTGATCAAATTCCATTTCTTGATGAAAAAAACGATTCTCAACTTCATTTTGACTACAGTTTACGAGAGACTATACAACTTAGATACATCCACAATGTGTGTTTTACATTAAGCATTTGAATTTAGAAATTTTGTCCAAATCTGGCCAGTATTCAATCGCTTAAAACCTTCGAAATCAGAAAAATTTCCAAGCTCAATGGTTTTACCTTCTTTTACACTTCTTCTATGATGGAATTATAAAAATATGTCTTCCTAACTATCCCGAGAGAAATGAATGGATTATTTATTTGGTAAAATTAGTAAATTGTCATATTTTTATATCAACTATCTTTACTTGTATTATTTACGATTACGAATGCATTTGACTGTTCTGTAAAAAATGACTCCTCTCTTTATGGTAAGTCTTGGGAAGAAGAACTGGTTGACCTATCAAAATCAGAAAAAGCGATTAATTATAGGTCTATCAAAATGAAGGAAATGTTTAATCCTTCAGAATGATTAATTTGTTCTGAATTAAAATTTGCATTAACTCATCTTTAAAATTACAAGAAAAATACTTGTTTTACTTACGCTTTGCTTAAACAAAAAAGTCAATTTTGCCTTATTCTCCCATTTGATGGAAAAAAGTTTTTCAGGGTCAGATACATTCCTCAATTGATTTTATTTCCATTGAACATATTGAGTATATTTTGAGCAGGATTTTAATCAAGTATTGAATACATGAGTTGCATAAAATAATTTTCATTTCTGACTGTATATATGAAATAATCAACAAAATGACAACAACTCAGTCTGACAGAGTCACTTTAATATCTAGCTTACTCAATATGGAAAATTTTACATTTGAACTCATAAAATTATTTTTTCTTTTAGTTTGTGGAGATATTCACGGACAATTTTATGACCTGATGAAACTATTCGAGGTCGGAGGTCAACCAGAAAAGACGAAATATCTCTTCCTCGGAGACTATGTAGACCGTGGTTATTTTTCCTTAGAAGTGAGTTCTTCAATAACAAGTGGTACAGTTTCGAATAACTCGAACTAAAGCAAATTAATATAAAGATTGGAATTTATAATTTTTACAAAAATGGGATAATTTTTACAAAATTATAAAGTTTTTCATAAAGAAATCGAATTTGATCAAGATTTTTTGGAATCTAGATCGTAGGTTCCACTTTCAGGATATGAAGAAAAAAATCAAATTTTAAGAAAGTTATGGCATTTTTCAAATCTAGCGATGGCGCCGAATTCCCATTTTTTTTGAACTTTGAGTTGATTATTTTAGTTGATTTAAAAGTCAGAGAGTGATCAAAAGTTGATTTTAAGGATCACGATTAGTCAAAGAAATCAAATACGCTGATTTAAATTTTGAGAATCCGCCCATCTTCGTGTGAAAATCGAATTTTGAGTTTTTGAACATTTTCACTACTTGAAAATCGATGAAATTTTGATGATTCAAGATCCCTGGAAATTGGCGAGTCCATTGAAATTTTCATGGTCATAATCGGTTTCTTTGACGAATCATGATCCTAAAAATCAACTTTTGATCACTCTATGACTTTTAAATCAACTAAAATAATCAACTCTAAGTTCAAGAAAAATGGGAATTCGGCGCCATCGCTAGATTTAAAAATGCCATAACTTTCTTAAAATTTGATTTTTTTCAAATTTTTTTCTTCAGATCCTGAAAGTGGAACCTACGATCTAGATTCCACAAAATCTTGATCAAATTCGATTTCTTTATGAAAAACTTTATAATTTTGTAAAAATTATAAATTCCAATCTTTATATTAATTAGGTGTAGATTGAATTCTAAATCATCTTTTGAAAAACATTGCTTTTAATGTAGTAGTGAACGGATTCTTGCACATTGTTTCATCCTGAATTCAAGAATCAAAACAAAAATTAACTGGGTTTTAAAATTTTTTTGCCAGGGCACATAAAAAAGCCCTTAAGTCATGTGATTTTCTTGAAAATTTGTAAAAATATTCATGATGAAGAACATCTAATGAATATTTAAGATCCAGCCCACAAATAGTTTAGGATCCATTATCTTTTGAAGTTGAACTTTTGATTAAAATTTTAAAAATTTCCCTGTTAAAAATGACTTTTATTCTGAGTTGGAATCGAGTTCAAAGAAAGCAGTACTCTATTCAAGGTTGTAAATCTTTTATTTCCCATATAGATAAGAGACATTTGCCATTTAGAAAAATGATTTTCCCTTCTTAACTAATTCAATTATTACTTGAACTGGTATTTATATATTACTAGGCCATAGACTATTCCCAACATAAATTATCAGTTAATATTTTGTTAATACACATAAGTGTATATGTAATAAAGGATCATAATATGTCAGTATGTAAATTAAAAACAAACTTTCTTGATGATAATTCTCTGAGAATGATTTAGAATACATTCCTATTAGACAAGACAATGATTTATGAGATGAAATTACTGAGAAAAATTACTGTTTGGTTCAAAACTGAAAGAGTTTGTTCTCTAATTTAATTACAGTATTATTTGGCTTTCCTAAATCAATATCTAGACATATTATTAATCTTAATTTTTCTCCAACTTTGTAATTCTATCAATAATTTTCGTCCCTTTAAGCTGACTCTTTGAGTTCATTTTGAGTGAAACCTTTATTTTGAGAGGCCAAATTTTTCATCTTGATTTGAAATATATTTATCAGTTTGTAGAAATTAAGAAAACCTGACAAAAGAGAGACAGACAATACTATATTATTTCGTTAACCCTGCATTCGATAAGAAATTTTGAAATATGCAAAAATCTCAGCTATATCATTCGTCAAAATCGTGTTATACTAATTCTAAAATGGTTTAATTTTTCCCAAAATTTTTATTCAAGACGTTTTTTGAAAACGTTTTTCCCAAAGTCACAGATCAAAAGTAAAATAACTATTTTGGAGTAAACATACCCGTATAACTCTAAGCTTCAAAGATAGCCTATTTTTGGATGAAAAATTGGACCCATTTTTGACTCCTGACCTCATGGTTGGCTGGAAAAAATTAAAACTTGCAACAACAAAAGTAAATTCTAAGATTAATAATTTACAGATTTTAAAAAATCGAAAAACAAATCTTTTTTTGACTTTCGATACATTTAGATAGGAAAATCTATTCACGGCAATCCTGGGAGTTTCTCACAGCCTAACAGACAATTTTTTTAAAATTCAGAATCGAATTTCTTTGTTAATTCCAATCTTCACCATAGGGTACACACAAAATAGCAAATAAATTATTATTGTTTCCTAAAATAGCATTTCATGGGTCAAAATTAGTATTCTTTAGCAATAATTAGAATACCATCTTCCAAATAATTTCAGAGGAAAATACCATTTTTTTCAAAAACAAAAAATCTATCAAAACCATCATCTTATTTCGAGTAAGTCTTCTATATATGTAGATAGGAGATGGAAAAAGAGAGTCCCAGAGGATTGCATTCTCAAATAATTTGAATAAAAGTAATATAGATATAATAAATATATAGAAATGAGTAGTAGAAAAACAACTAAATGTGGCATAAATAGAAACGAATGTACGTATCCCATTCTATGAATTACCCACAATGCAGTGATTATAATATAATCAATATAAAGCTCATATGCCTCTCTTTCATACATTCCATTTCTCTTTGTATTTCAATGATTCCATAGTTGGACAAAAAAGAAAAAAAGGTAAACGATTATCTAATTCTCGGCCATTGAACAGTAATCATAATAATAATAATAATAATAATAAATGAATTTTCTGAAATGTCTCCATCCTCATGGGAATCGACTCTTTTCTCGTCTGGCGTATTTATCTTTATCTAGAATCTAATGAATTAGAATTTGTGACACTTTTCAATTTGAGATCTCCTCTAGCTAAACAAAAGTGAGAAGGTAGAATTTACTGTTTGAATATAAGAAATAAGGACATTTAAATAGCAATCACATACTAAGCGTGCATATCGTTTCTATGATACTTTTCTTTTTATAAGAATAACAAAAGCATTACTCTTAAATAACCTTTTTCTGTGTGTTAAATATTCAAATTTATATAAATACAACAATATCACTGTTAATTCAGATGTACAATAAGCTTTTGAATATTTGAGTCTAAGAGCTTAACCCTCCCAAATTATTTTTTTTCGTCAGACAAATAAGAAAATTTGCAACCTAACCGAAATAATTACGCTGATTAATTCTGAATCTGATTGCAATTTTGTAAGCCAACTCATCATTTCAAAGACTATAGAGGTTAAAATTGGCATTTTTTGGCTCTAAAACCAGTTATCTTCTAAACTAAGAGAGATATCGAGCAGGCGATTGCATAGTTGAAATCTACGGCTATTGTTTTACGATAGAAAGTTATTTAATTTTTTTCTAAGACCTCATCAAATAGGTTTTCAAAAAATTACCCTTCTTCAAGCAACTATGGTGTGCATCAGTGGATAGCTATCTTTACGAATTATACATATTCTTGTAGCTTAATAAATTTCCTTTCTGATGAGGGGTGAACTAAGTGTTTTTAGGTATCTTTCAGTTAAAATTACCGCTCGAGAAAGAGTTGTGTTCCACTGGTGGAACAATGGGACATCAAGGGTTAAATTTACTCATTTCATTGAGCGATCATTCTTTTTAAGAGCTTACTCGAATCTTTTCATTAGGAATTCAACACGTCTTTGTTTGTCGACACGTTGATGGGACTCCTCTTAGCTTGGTTGTTAAGGTTTGCTTTATAGAAAAAAGGAAAAATTCGATCTCTCATTATAATAAATTCATAAATTGATTTGAAATTTATTTCATTTTATCTCTCAAGCTCATTATAATGCAAAGTTAATTCTGCACTGGATTGCAGTAAATGATAAATTTTTCATTTGAATTATACTGGAATTATAATAGACAAGAGATACACAAGAATAACAGATCAGCTATTTTTCTAAATTTACTCGTAGTTTTTTGTGTACTGTAAAAAGTTCTCGAATCAATAGTTTTGCATAAGAATCATTAAAAAAACTCATTTCGGGCATTCGATAGCTTGATTGTATATGATTTTTACTTGAAATTTGAGATTTTGGACCAGTAAATTTCAAGAGCTGATTTCAAGTCCAGAGAAATTATTTTTTCATCAATTTTTACTCTACTTTTTATTCTAAATATCAGTTTATTTTTCTTATTCAGAAATAATTAGTTCTAAATAAAATCTAATATTCTTAAAAGGGTGTAAAAGTAAAAGTAGATTTATAAAATTTAACTTGTCAAATCTCGGTGGCAGATTTAGAAGCGTTATTATCATATCATTACAAGTTGTCAGACAACACTCCTAACCATAAAATGGGGCCACATCTGACAGCGTAAGTTGATTATTTGTTGTTGCCTTCATGTTCTAAATTATTTTTTTCATTACACAAATTAGAAAATTGGTAACCTTACCAAAATAGTTACGCTGATTCCTTTTTAAAAGCCGACTTTGCATTTCAAAGACTATAGAGGTTAAAATTGGCATTTTTGGTTCTAAAACCAGTTATTTTCTAAACTATGCCTCACCAATAACCGTTCTAATCATTTTTAAAATATTTGACCCTTCTTCAACCAACTTTGGTTAGCATCAGTGAACAGCTATCTTTACGAATTATACATATTCTTGTAGCTTAATAATTTTCCTTTCTAATGAAAAGGAAAAAAGGAGGAAATATTGTGTTCCTCTGGTGGTACAATGGGACATAATGATAACTTTAGATAAATTCTAATTTTGGTTAAAAAATCAAAAATGTTGAACTATAGACAAGTGAAACCAAAGAAAAGTAGACCAAATTATTTTTATTGTCAATGATACGGGAGATTCCGTGATGGGAAAATGAACTGATTCTCTTCAAGTCTTGATTCAGTCTTTTGAACTGATCTCATAAATTAGATAACGTGTTAATCTTTTCATTTCTACTCACAGATATATGAAACAATAGAGAATAAAATCAGCACTTGAGAGTATTCCTGAATGAAAATAAGGGGCACGTTAAGATTTCCTTCCGGTTATGTGATCTTGCTTTCCCCTTTCAACAAGCAATTTGTCATGTAGATTCGATTCAGTTTTTCACAAACATTCTCATTAATTGGATTCAATCTACAACAAAAACTAGATAAAGGTTCTCATGTAGAATTTTCACACATATTTTTTCCAATGAATATTCGAGTTTATTAGTTCAGGCTATCCAGGAGTGGATCGAAATAAGGGCATATTTCAAATCTTAACTAAGCGACAAATTTTGTTGATTTCAAAGTGAGAGAGTGATCCCAAGTTGATTTTAGTGACTTAAGATCATCAAATCATCACTGAATTCCAAGCAGTAAAAATGATCAAGAAATAAAAATTCAATTTCCACACTATGATGGGTTGCTTCTTTAATACTGATTGAACATATTTGATTTCTTCGTCTAATTGTGATCCTAAAAATCAACTCTTGATCATTCTCTCACTTTTATGAAATTCTTTTTCTCAATATTGTATCTAGATTCCAAAATATCTTGATCAAATTTGATGTTTTGATGGAAAAATTGAGAATTTTGTAAAAATAATCGATTCCCAACTTTGTATAAATTAGCTTTTTAAGTGTTTTTAACGCTAGGTCTTAATTGTAAAATTTCCTTCAAATTTTTAGTTTGTCCCAAATCGGTGAACTTTTGTGTCTAAAACGTACGAAGTCTTGCGAAATCCTCCATACATACTAATGCTAAGAGAAGTAAGATGACTGAACTAATAGGGAGATACTCTTATCTTTTCATCTTGATCTCAATGAGCGGATATCTTCTGGAGATCACCTTTATGATCTCTCTGTATCTATCTTTTTCTTTATTCCTATCCATCTACTTACTGCATGGATTTCCTCAGTTTAATCGATAAATTCAAGATTATACATTTTAAATCCTTTGAGTTCCAGAATTTACACTTGAAATAAAATTGCTTCTTTTATGCATATTTGAGAGTAGAATACGTCCTCTCTCAGTAACGAATATCAAATCAATAAATTAACTTTTTATCAACTACTTATCGTTATTACTGTCTCCTGGTTTAACAAGTTTAATCCTTTTTTCCTTCAAATAAGCTCTCTAGTCTCAATGAAGGATATTTTGCAAAGATTCCCCCATATCCCTTCAAAAAGTAATAAATTGAGAGAAATTTTTTTGAAATTTGAACCTATTCGCTCTTATATCCTTTTTATCGATTTCAAGAAATTGTAGAAATTCATTTTACAATTTGTAATTATACGGTGAAGATATGGTTAAATTTCCATATTATTTTATTAATAGTTATCGATTATAATTATCATTATTGTGAATTTGTTCCAAATGTTATGTGTAAACGTCTAGAATCAAATTTAATACACATGTTTCCAGTTTTGAATAAGTTACCTGATTTCCTCAAAGATATTATCTAGCTGGTGGCCTAAAGTTATAAAAACAAATGGTCCTCTTCAGACCAATGAAAATAGATCTTTAATCATTAATACATCTTTCGTTTGTTCCTAACTCTTGAAAATATTCATTATTTCTATTAGAAAATGGTTCTATTTTGTAAAGAAAAGATAGTTGAAATTCCCATCGTCTATTTCTGATCTTGTATGATCCATGATGAATTTCACAGAATATAAATCTATAGAGTTAAATCAGTTGTATTTTAAGTTGATATAGTTGAAAATGAGAGCGAGAAATTATCTTCAAAAGAAGCATTTCTTCAATTGTAGACATGTCTGATAGAACTCAGTCTTGTTCTAAAGTTTTAAATGTATATCTGAGTATCCTTAGTGGACGAGCATTTTTATGAGTTTAAATCTGGATAAATTTAATATAGGAAAAACCACTTTGAATTTTCTCTAGTTCCTGTGCTTGGTCATTGGTTAAATAGTCAGAGGGGCACACAACCAACCAGAGATTTATATGCTTAAACTCTTAAAATAGGAGATTTAGACAATTCAAGGATTGCAAAAATCATGAATTTAATTAAAAGAGTCCAATTATCACTATTTAATTCTCGAAATAACCGTCATTTTGAACTGATCTTGGATCATCCTAATTTATCAATTTTCAACTCAGTTTTAAAAAATGGAAAAATTCCCCCCAATTCGAAATTTAAAATGTCAAAAAGATGTGCCTTTTGAATTCATTCATTCATCTAACTTCCAACTTTGAGAAAACCAGCTAGAAAATATGTTTTTTTTCAAATGAGTGAGATAACATCATGTTCCCTCAGATGTTTAGAGTGAAAAAACAGACTCTCCCCTTGTGCTCAGTGTCTCTCTTTCCCTTTCTGATCTGTACATTTTTCCTCTCCATGATACGTACGTGAAAAAACAGATCTGGTGTACACTTACCTACTCTTATCTACATATCCAAGCAAATGTACTGGTCTATTGATGTATGAGTAATTAGATTCTATAGTTCTCTTGTTTAGAATTCCTTTCCTCTCTCTCTCTAGAATTGAAACTCTATCGCATCTTCTTATCATGTAAGGAAGACAGAGAGAAAGGGGCCTCTTTTTCCCCCTTCAAGTTCTCATCCACACAGACACAAAACATACCTCTCTTGTTTTCTTTTTTTCCTATAAAAAATGCTCTCTTTCTCTCTACATTCTTCTGAGTGGATACAAATTTTGGTATATCCTAAAAGTATGCATGAATCGAGAGATTTCTCGACTGTTTTTGTGCACATTTGATGTATGTACTAAATACTTTATTTTGTTACTTTTTTCCTCTGTAAATATTACATAATAATAATAATAATACTGTTTTATAATGACAATGGAAAAAGTATATAGGACATCTTTCTTATAATTTCTCTCTGTATTTTCATATTGTTTATTATTTCCTAAACAATTGATTTGAAAAAAATAGTTATATTTATCGATTTTAAATGAGATAGATCATTTGCTCAATTCGGGATTTCCTTTGCTTCCATAAACAGTTTTATTAGCTAACTTTTCATAACACTCGACTACTGTATCATTTTCGGCAGAGGCTTAAGTAAAAAATAGAAACTCTCATCAAAGAGCTTTATTGGTAAATATTTTCACAAGTTAATACTTTATAAAATTATCAGCCAAAAAAGATAGTTTTAGTAGCATTCCTCGGCGGTTCTAGATAAGGCTGATTGTTGGCTTATAGCGCGGATTCTTCCTATCGACATACTTGAGTATTATTTAGGATCGTAGGATAGCAAATAACTTTTAGTTTATTTTCTTTAAAGTACCAGTAATTATTTTTTTTATGACTCGCATTCAATCTTTTGTCTATCCTATGGTTTATGAGTACGCTCATTACGAATCTACAGTTGTTCTAACGCAATTATTAATATCTTTAGCTCAAGAGTTATCGATCAAAAATAGGCTATTTTGACAGCTTTAGCAGATAGAGTTCCGGCGATTGCATATTTGTATTCTACGAGTATGATTACACAAAAAAAGTTATCTCATATTTCATCTATGACCTTGGGAAATAGATTTTCCAACAAAACTTTATGAACAAAAAATTAAATCTTTGAAAAAATCAACTTTCATTGAATAAGTATAGCACGTTTTTGACGAATGATAGACTTGAGATCCTTGTGTTTCCCAGGAGATTGATAGATTTCCTATCGAATGGGTGGTAAACTAAGTATTTTCTGAGGCTTATATGAACAATTATAAGTTGCTTAAGTGGTATGTGTCTTTAAAGTCACTGTGGCACTTTAAGGGTTAAGATTTTCCCTTGGTTCGATTCTTACAACTCCCTAATTGCAATCTCTAGGCTAGAAACCATATGGATTAAAAGGGCTGCTTTTATTATAAAGATGTTCTCAACTCATGCTGATACATATAATAATAGCTACTCTCTACGTAAGGCCTCTTTCTCTAATCACCCTCTTCTCTCTCATTTTCGTTTTCTTGATTCCGTTTTTAAACTATCTGAATGTGAAAATCTTTATGTTCTTAAATGGATTATAAAATTTATCAGGTCCAAAATAGATTATTCGAAAACTCTTCTTTATTCGAATAATTATCTAGCTTTATAAGGTACCCTTTTTTTACAGAGACCTTTTTCTTTAAAATTTAACCTTGTATTCTATATGGACAATGGTTGAGTTGATGACTGACCTGACTATGATTCATTTGTGGCAATTTAGATTTTGATCCGGAGCTATAATTTTTTTAGTGATCTGAAGCTCTTTTGGTTGGGTCTGTCATTATATTAAAAACTTTTTATGAACTTATTTTATTATCTATATCTGATTCTATATGTTAAATTTAATCTCTTTAATAAATGTTATGATTTCAAAAAAAAGAAAAAAGATTGTCAGGAATTCTTTGGAAAAAGATCAAGCTCTCATCATAGACTTTCTTCGGGCCATTCACTAACCTTGAAGAAGTTTAAATAAAACTAGTTGATATGAAGCTGAGAATTTTATACTCTTACAAAAAAATCAATACCTATAGCTATGTATTGTATTTATCTTTGGCCAAATGGGAATATTTTGTCTAAAGAAGATTCCATATTTAATGGTTTTTAAATCTTTTAAATTCAAAAAATGGCCACATTTTTATCAAGGAATAATTTAGTTCCCTGAGTATACACAGGAAATATATCAAATCGTAAATCTTCAGTGAAGATTCTTCATCTAACTTTAGTTAATTATGCAATCTTTGTAAAAAGAAATAAATTCGAACTCTAGCATTTTTCAAATGTTTAATTTCTCCCTTTTACGGTTTAATTGTTTTTGTGTATTTCTTACTAGCCAAACAATCACACAACCAAAGTCTGATTGCTTTGTGTTAGTTTGATTCATTTTATTTATATAAATTCCTTTTGTTTGCCCATTGAAGAAACAAAATCATATTTATTCGTTGTATAACAAGTGTTGCTTACCTTTTTATTGGGTAAAGTGGACCTCAAGAGTTTACTCTCAATCCTAGCTTTTATTTACATAGGACAATCTTTCTTCATTATTACTATTGAGACTTTTATTATTGTACTGTATTTGTTTTGGAAATCGAAACATTTTTACTCATCAACAGTAATGACGAATTTTTTTCAACTTCTTCAGGCGAATTCGAATTTTTCACCTTATGAAGATCTCAGATGTCAACGCCCAATTCCTTCAAACCGTTGAAATCGATAAAAAATTCAAAATTTTTGGTCAGATTGAATTTTATTCTATTTTAACAACTTATCATATGAAAATTTGGCAAAATCAGGAAGCAAGCAAACCAATAAAATTACCTTTAGACTTGAACTTGTAAATTGAGCATTTAACTCCCTGTACAGGGGAGGGGGTCTGCTCTAGGTGCATTTTTCTGCACTATCAGATGTACTAGGGAAATGTTTCGAAAGGAAATTTGAAAGAAAAAGAGATGAAACTGATGATATCATTACTCTTTTGTTGCTAACATTTATTATCTAATCTTGGTTTAATTTAACTTTTATGGTAATGCCAATTAAACGAAAGAAATTAATCTTTACTCCTCACTACTTACTTTCTTGAATAATTTATTGTAATCTTTCTCATTTCTCACAAAGATTTCCATTGTTTTCTCATTCTGATCATGTTATTTCTATCATTCTGAGTGCTTCGTTTATGTCCCAAGAAAAGACTTCGTTATTATTATTGCTACAACTATTTCTTCTTGGAATAATTTAAAAATTATTCGTAAAGATGAGTTTATTTCAAAGTTTTTTTAATGAGAATTCTCCTCTGTTCTACACTTATAGTAAATATTTCCAAGGGTTATTATTCTCAAAAGAATGGCCCATCTATTTTATCTGAATTCTAGACTTTTTTGTGACAACAAAGGAATTTGAAGTAAAGTGAATATTTAGTGATAAAGCTTATATTTCACCGCCTTGATATTTATAAAGAAATGAAGTAAAGATTGACTATAACGTTGTTCACTTGCTGCCTGACTATGTTGTATTCTTCTGGCTTGTATTGGTCTATCTGTATAAAAAGAAAAAGGAGAGAAAGGTTTAGTATTCCTCAAAGAATAAGGAGTATAAACATTACAGTGATTGTTATAGTAATCAGAATTATTAGAGTGATAACTCTGATAATATAATTCATCAATTGAAAGAACATTAAAATTAAGATTAGAATAAAAAATATTTAGATTACCCTGATAAAAATAGTTGGGACTCACACAATATTTCGAATACATGTCGTATTCTTCTTCTGGCGTGAGATTTTTCAAAGAACTTAGGATACTTAAACCCTGTGTGTCCAATCAAAACATTAAACCAATCAGATTTCTTCTCATCTTTAATCAATCAATTCTAACCAACGATTTCCAATATTTATATCCGTCTTATTACCATTAACAACCTCGTTTAGTTTAATCTCTATAGACTCCAAAATCATATTTTTATACTTATTTTTCATGTTTCCTAGACTTTTTACGTCATTAAAATCTATAATATGATCTGAATTATCAGCCCAGTGTTTAGCTAATGCTGACTTGTCTACCTGTACTTTTTTTATAGCCTTTTTGTGTTCCTTACATCTAATTTCAAAATTTCTTTCTGTTCGACCTATGTAAGATTTTTCACATGCGCAAGTCATTTTATATATACCTTGAATCTCATCTAGGCCTAATTTTTGTTTTTCAGTTAAAAAATTTCCCATTTTATTAGATAGCCTAAAAATAGTCTTAATACCAAATTTTTTTAAAACCAAGTAAAGATAATTTGAATTAATTGGCCTTTTGTGGAACTTGTAAATTCTCTTTATTTCTCTATAAATATATATTTATAGAATATATTCAGCTGGTGTAATACAGTTTGACGAGATCCGGTGAAAGGATACATATTGAAATTCCTCTACATGATTCCTTCGCCGTCACAAAATAGCAAGATTTTATTCAGCTGACAAAATTATAAATCAAAAACAGTTTAAAAATTTTAATGAAATTCATCTTATGGTTTTCGGCCGAAAACACAATTATTTTCGGTATTGAAATATATGCTAGAAAATTTATACAAAAATTCTTGTAAACTTCTGGAAGAAAAGTTAGATTGAGCTCATGAAATGTAATTTGAAAAACCAAGTGTCTGTGAATTACCGTAGATATTGGAGATGTAGATTTTTTTTTCAGAATTTCTTTTTTTTTTCATCAAAATATATCTAAAAATAATAAGTACATTTTCAAATTTTTACCCATAATGCTTTTCTAATCGATACTTGTCCATATCAAAAATTCCCCCAATGTTTGAGTTGTATTTCAAAATAAATTTAATCAACTAATTGATATCTTTTGTTATCCTCTCAAAGTTTGAATTGAACAATTTTGTGCGATTATTCCTTCTTTCAACTTCTTATTCCTATTACTCTCGTATCTTAGAGTCTGGACTTAACCTACTCTAGGTTTGTAGATATTGAAATCTGTTGTAGGAAATCTATTCCAAAATACTTGAATCTTTCCTTGATTCTTCCTCCATTTCCTAATCAGAAATTCTGATTAAGAATCAGTGCCTATTGATTTTAGCAGATTCAATCAGGCATACACTAATCCATAGTCCAAGGTAGAATTTAATTTTACCCCAATACACACAAGTCTTTCTTTTCTTATATTCAACTCAAGTATGTATGCTTACTAAGCATTGCTTAGTGTATTTCAAGTAACTAACTGTATTAATAAGAGGGGGGGGGAATTGGACTTTTCAAGCAAGAGACGTGAACCACTTGTAGGCTACAAGTCCAACAAAATTGCTTACTCAAAGTTGATTTCCTAAAATTTTTACTGGATCTATTCAAAAACTATCATACAGGGTTACAATGGTAGTCATAGAAAACAAGAAAACATCTTGTTATATGATAATTATCTCTTTTTTTCGTCAAAGTCTAAATAAATTTCTGAAGAATTTTTGGAAAACGGTTCTAAAGGCATACTTTGACTTTGAGTTGAAAATTCTTTTTTTGATTTCAAGGTATAAGAGGAAGCAATCCTTATTTTTCGGGGTCACCATTAAAAAAGGAAAACAAAAAATGGTTGTTGAGATTTTAGGAAACACTCCATTATCGTGCGAAAGTTAGTATTAAAGCTACTTTTTCTGATATTCAAGATAAATCAAAATTTAAATTTCTATTAAATCATAATTTTATTCTTATTTGATATATGAACCTAATTGACATAAAGATGAGAATTTACAAAAAATCAATATTTTTATCTAAATAGCCAGAAAATAATTTATATTTAGGCCATTTTTTGAATTATAAAAAAGGTCCCAAATTTCTACTTTTATAAATATTCACCTCAAAAATTTTTTCGATTCTAAAGTTTAAGAGCTATTGTATGCTGATGATATTAATTAGATTCTAAAAAAGAATTTCATAGTTATTCTGCATCATTTTGGAATATCTAAATTTTCCAATTATCACGAAGGGGAATGACCCAGAGTTTTCAAGTTTAGTTTTTTTCTCACCCTCTGTGATCATATTCGAAATATTAGCATCAAATTGCTTTAAATCTTTATAAATTTTCAAATTTTAGACTTTTTAAGAAATAGAAGAAGAGGACTGGGAAATTTTCTTAATTAAATTCTAGTTAAGGAACGACAACAAGATGTCATTTCATCTTTTAAGGAATAGACTAATTTGCCATCGGCTATATGAAATAGATTAAACTGTTTTCGATCAAGAATTGACGAAACGTATTTCCTTCACATCTCTTGAAGATAAGCTTATATTTAATCGCCTAATGTCCACTAAAATATTTTATGTATTAGTAAAGTTGATATGAAGTTGGGAATCTATGACTTTTTACAGATATTTCGTTATTTTCATCAGGAATTCGAATTTTTTAAAGATATTTTGGAATCCTACTCAGTACTCACGTTGCCAACTTATACCAGTTGAAGAAAGAAATTCTAAAAAGATTCATTTTTATGAAAAATAAGGCCTTTTTTCAAATTTCAATTTGGCGCTAAATCCCATTTTTTCGAACTTTGAACTCAAAATTTTTATTGATTTGAAAGTGAGAGAGTGATCAAAAGAGGTTTTTCAGGATCAAGATTAGACAAGAAAATCAATTTAACTGAATCTTATCTGATGAATAAACTCATTATAGTTTGGGGGCTGAATTTCTTTTTTTTTATCATTTTCACTACTTGAAAATCAATGAAATTTCGATAACTCAAAATTTCTCGAAAATGGGGTAACTTTCGGTAATTTGATGATGTTAGTCAGCTTCATTATCTAATCCTGATCCTGAAAATCAAATTTTGATCACCCTCCAACTTTCAAATCAATAAAAACTTTCGGTTAAAAAAACGTTCGAAAAAATGGGATTTTGGCGCCAAATTGAAATTTGAAAAATGGCCATATTTTTCATAAAAATAAATTTTTTTCAGAATTTTTTCTTCGACTTGTAAAAGTGGTCAGCATGAGTAGGATTCCAAAAAATCTTTAAAAAATTCGAATTCTTGATGAAAATATTGAGATTTCAGTAAAAATCATGGATTCCCAACTTCATATCAGTTAGTTTTAGTGGAGAGAATCCTGGGACCCTAAGCAACATGGCAATCGAGCCAATCACACTGCTCCAAAATCCACTGATCAATGTTGAGCACAGTCTCTATGCATTTGAAAGTTTATCATTTTCACATGGACTCAAAATTATGAAAGATTTTTTTTGATTCCGAATCAAAATATTTTTATTCTTTTGCACTTTGGGCTTATTTATTTTTAGGAAGCTGCTTGTGCCATGCAAAGTTGAGAGGTCTATCTGATGCCTGACTCATTCTACAGATCAAATTTCCATATTTTGGTTAGAATATCGCTGAAAAAAAGAATTCATCCTAGGCAGGAATGCAGACAAAGTTGGAATTTCATCTCATATTTCTATCCCCCTTTGAAATAATGTTTTCCTTTCGTTCTTTCACTTTTTTTGTCTTTTCCCAAAACATCTGTATTGAGAAGAAGAGATGGGGACATATTTTTAATTGTTATTTTTTAATTAAATGTATGTTTTTTTCTTCCTAATATAGTGCGTTTTATATTTATTCTCCTTGAAAATTCTCCATCCCAAGACGATATTCCTATTAAGAGGCAACCATGAATGCAGACATTTGACGCAATATTTCACCTTCAAACAAGAATGTGAGTTTATGACCGTCCTTTATATATTGATTATAATTCTCCATTTATCAATTTCCCTATCAGACTTTTTTATGATACATGACTTTAAGATTCTATGACTTTCCTTCTATTAAAATATGAGGTTTAGTTTTAAAGTTGAAAATTAATATATTCTTATAAAAAATCGCAATCTAAGATTGATTACTACCTAATGTTGGTTGATATGCAGTTGGGAATCTATGATTTTTACAGAAATCTCAAATTTTTTCATTTGTTAAAGATTTTTTGAAATCCTACTCATGTTGCCCAGACATCGTGAATGAAACATAGGAATATACACTGACTCTCTTCCGAAGTATTTTCATGCAGGCAAATATAGAAAATTTGATGTATTCTAGGTGTGTTGTGATAAGCAACTTATTCTAGTTGAGCTATTCCAGGGTTTTTACACGTAAAAAAGATATACTCAAATCTGATTGGCTCTAGCATTTACCCTCCTAAAACGCAAAATTTGCGCTGACTCTCTTTCAAAGTGTTACCCAAACTTTATTAAAGAATTTTTTCATTAAATAACACAATTTCTGATGGTCTTTTGGTTTTTTCTAAACAAATCTTTTTGTTATTTTCCTTGTCCTTGGATTGACTTTTCTTTCAATTTTAAAGGTCTCCAAATTTTTTAATTTTAAATTTGATTCCTTTTTTTCTCTTCAATTCTGTTGAAAAATAAATAGTTTCTTGGTTTCGGCATATGCGAAGACTATTTCCAGAATAGCTTTATATAACTGGAAAAGTAACAAAAAGGAAGGATCTAAAGGAGGGAATTCTCATATTGATCAAGGAGGATCTTTCATAATCAACTAAAGGATATATTATTCAGTAATTTCTCGCACAAACTGTAATAATTCCCCCTTCGTTCTGAACCTTTATCTCTCCAATGAACATTTTACTCTCATCGGAATATTTGATCAAGATATACTTTGAATAGCGTCTCTCCTCTTTATGAAATTGCTTTTCCTTGTAATCCTTTCCTGTATGACACCTTTTTTGCGAGCAAAAATTATACAAACTACAAGTTTCCTTCTTCTTCTTCTTCTTATCATTTTCTCTATTTTGAATGCAATTCTACTGCTGAAGATGATGATGAATAGAGATCATTCAGGCATAAAGAATCAACTCAAAGGAAAGTAAATTAGATTTCCCTTGGAGTTCTTATGTATGTGACTTTAAATCTTGCTTCATAATCTCTATTTCATCATTATACTACTAATGACAAGGGAATACTATTAGTATTAATATTATCGAGGCTTTTCTCAAAAATAAATCGACCATGGTAATTTGAAATTTCTCAATCATTCTAGAGGTACTCATCGCTCAACAGGTTAATAGACCAAAATTCAATGAAGTCAATTGAAAATGTCAAGAAAACTAAATCTAATCAAAAGCTGCCTTGTTTCTTGAAAAATTTTGGTTTGTTGCTGACTGTTGGTTTGTAGAACAACGTGGTGAGGTGAAGATAAGCTTTTATTTTCATCGGTTCTCATCAGACCTAAAATTGACATGTAATATTTATACATAATTATCAATGAATAGAGTACACGGATGAATTCTGACCGATCGTTTTCATTCACCTTTGATTTGCCGATGAGATTGAAGTGTATTCCCGTGTATGCTTTTGTTGTTGGTCGGGATCTTTATCCTCTGTTTTCCTTTTTGTTGCTGAGATGATATTGATGCTTTTCGTTTCCTTAAACCTAATTGATTTGAGGTTAAAAATCCATGGTTTTTCAATTTTTGAGCTGAAAATTTTTTTTCGATTTAAATTTGGGGAGGGTAGTTATAAGAAATTTCTCAGGATCATAGTTAAACAAGAAAATCAAATTCGCTAAATACGATCCAATGGCTCACCTCATTTGAGAGTTACATTTCAATGTTTTGACCATTTTTAGCTCAAAGTTTGAAAAATGGTCAAAGTAGGCAAAATGACCTGGGCTCCAAATATTCCATTTTTTGCTGAAAAAATTCAGATTTTTGTTAACAATGTTGATTCCCAACTTCATAGCAACAAACTTTATATTTTTTCACACCTTCGATTTAAAATTAAAATAATATTAAGAGATATCATCAAAAACTACATGAAGGTGTAGGGAATCTATCAAATGCTACATATATATTTACGAAATTTACATGGTCTATTCCGATTTATTATCACTGCCTACATAGCTAGTAGTTATCACTTTTAAAATTATGTGTTCCATTAATTACATAATCTACATATAAATTTCATTATCTACATGACTAATGCTCTTAATTAATTGTACAAATACTACAATGATTTATCAAATTCAACAGACTGATTGGTTAATTTTTTCAAGAGTTAAAAGTCTATTAGATCCATCATTTCATATTTATATCCTATGAATTCTTCAATTTATATTTATTAGTTTGATAAATTGTGTAAAAAATTTTGAATCTTGCTTGAAGATGGAGGAGTACCTCTAAGTATTATCGAGTATCTATGCGAGTTTCCAGTGTTGTAAGTTGAGCTATCGTCCGGTTGAATATGTGAGTATTAGAGAATCAAGGAGCTTGATACTCTCCTGAGCCAGATAGACAGTTTGGATTATATGTCAAGCCAAGGTCCTTTCTTTCAAAGACAAGATGAGAGTAATCAGCATCAAGCTCTATTAGAAGGTAGGCAGTCTTCAAGATCGTTAGTTTTTTTTCTGAGAAGTTCATTTTCAGTCTTATCTTTTCCAAGATGATAAAGTTCTTTCAGCATTCAGGACATCTAGATATCTATAGTAGAAAACATCTAGAAAGTACATTATGATAGTTGAGAATACCAGGTTGAATTATAAGGGCGCAATTATCGATCCCTGTAGAAATCCAGAAGCTACTTCCCTGGAATTTGAGATTCGGCCGATGAAATGAACTTTCTTGTGATTCAATTTATTACAAGCCTTTTGACATTAAAGAAGCATTTTTCTTAGCTCTTCACCGATTTTCAGTGAAATAACGATTTTTCTATGCCTTAGATCATCGGCTTTGTTGAGAAAAGAGACCAGGTTGGTTGAACTATACAAGTAGAATTTGAAAATCTATGTAGTATTTGTAATTAAGAGCATTATTCATGTAGATAATGAAATTTATATGCAGATTATGTCAGAACACACCATTTTAAAAGTTATAACTAACTAAAGTTGGTTGATGTGAAGTTGGGAATCTCTGATTTTAACAAAATTTCTCGATTGTTTCATCAAAAAATCGAATATGTTGAAGATTTTTTGGAATCCTACACATGTTGCCAACTTTAACCATTTGAAGAATAAAATTCTGAAAAATATTGCCATTTTTCAAATTTTGATTTGGAGCCAAAATCCCATTTTTTAGATATTTGAACTGGAAATTTTTATTAATTTGAAAGTGAAACTGTGGTCAAAAAGTATTTTTTAGGATCAGAATTAGACAAAAAAGCCGAATCGAAAGATCGAACTTTTTGAGGGATTTCGATTAATCGAAATTTCATTGGTTTTCTAGTAGTGAAAATGATCAAAAAATTGACATTCAGCTCCCAAACGATAATGAGATAATTCACTAGAACAGATTCAGCATATTTGTTTTCTTTCTCTTATTGTGATCCTAAAAAATACTTTTTGACCACAGTCCCACTTTAAAATCAATAAAAAATTAAAATCAAAATTAGAAAAATTACCATATTTTTTCATAAAAATAATTTTCTTCAGAATTTTTTTTTCTTCAAATCGTACAAGTGGGCTACATGAGGAGAATTCCAACAAATCTTTTATATATTCGAATCTTGGGTGAAAAAATTGAGGTTTTTGTAAAACATCATGTCAATTAGCTTTATTTAGGAAGTGATAATATATCGGAATAAATAGACCATGTAAATTTTGAAAAAGTATCTGTAGATTTTGATAGATTCCCTACCCCTATATGTAGATTTTGATGATGTCCTAAAATTAATTTTATATTCCTACAGATTAATCAATATCTAAATATTCACGTAAATTTTCATAAACGTCTTCTCAAGTTCATAATTCAAAAGTTTGAAGAGAATATATTAAATCACTAAATGTATTTTCAAAGGATCATCAGTTGTGTCACTTTAAAAATGATAGAATTTTAAAAAGTCAATGAATATAATAATTTACAAATTCTCAAAGAAATAGTAAAAGATTAAGAAACAGAATAAAATGTGAGCTAAACAACACCAAAACTCTCCAATAAATAGCAGAAATGGAGAGAAAAGGGAAAAAGCTCACATCTGCCAGGGTAGAGGAATAATTTTTTTTTGATTCTATCATTTTTAAAGTGACACTACTGATGATTCTTTGAGAAATGTACATTTAGTGATTTAATATATTCTCTTCCAACTTTTGAATTTTGAATACTTTTTTGTAAAAAATTACTTCCAAAAAATATCGAATGGATAAAATAGTGTTACAGGAAAAAGAGAAATAATATTATGCTATAAAAAAGTAACAAATATTTCCTCATTGGCGCTGTATTCTAGCTCATATTGGTACAATGCTGCCAAGGAAAAAAAGATGCAATAGAATTAGAATATAATAATTTTGGAGAAAAATAAATGATTTATACTAGACTAACATCCACCCATGTCCAATTTCCACATGAATTTATGCTTAGAAAAGAACCAAAGTTGATTTCTTCAAAAGTCCTCTCTCATTACTTACACGGTGCAACAAAAAAAATCAACCAGGCTGAATTTTTGATATGTTGTTCAGTTTTTCACGCTGATTCTCATGGTGCTATGCTTTTGACAGGAAACTCCAATAAAAATAAAACTTATATATTCGAAATCGGCTCAATGAGATGAACAAATTGATATAAAGTTTATCTGCATACGAGTTTTCAATCCTCAATTAATAAGAAAAGACTGTAATTTTCGCATTTGAACCGCTTAATCGGCCCAATGATAAAATAAAATTATATTTCAAATACATTAACTAACTAGAATAACTATTTGGCTAACTTTTAAGACCAATTTTGTTTTCGTAGTATATAGTTGAGAAAAGTTACAGCTCTTGAAAGAGAAAAACTCAAAAAAATCTTTAACGGCCGATGGCGGCTGTAAAAAAATTTGACGAAGAAACGAATAGCACCATGAGAATCAGCGTGAAAAACTGAACAACATATCAAAAATTCAGCCTGGTTGTGAAGGTAAAGTGATTTTTTGTTGCACAGTGTTATCAAAAGTTTATTCTTCATTTCCATTGGTTTTCGAATGAAATGATTGGTTAAAAACCCCAATTAGAGTATCCCTCTTCTCCAAAAAAGTAGCAAAATTAAATAATTTACTGAGCATTTAACAATGCACATGAAATCTTACCTTTGAATACTTTGTTCAAGAGGCAGAAATTTTCTGAAGGCTATTTTCAAAATATAATTCGGCTGAGATCTCAACTCTGACACTGAGTGAGCACGTAGCCAGCTGTTCCAAGATTGACATAAACTACATTTACTAAGATTTTTATCTTTACTATCTGAATCCTTGGAATCCTCAAATAATTGAGCTTTTTAAAATATACAAGTTTATCTATAAATGTTGAACACACTTCAAGCGAGAAATTTCCTAAGAAGAAAAGCAGTGCCCCCATCATTAAATAGTTTGAGAATTTCTGTCTTCCCATTTATTTTTAACAAAATTGAAAAATTAGAAATTGAAGCAGCGTGGTTTTCTTGTCTGATGTGTCTCGTTACCCTTGTATCCTTCTTTAGGATAACATTTGATCTGGTTGTCAACTTTCTGATAGTACCTCCGATATAAAAAGCTCCCCTGTGATACTGAAATTTTCATTGGTTTATGAATGAAATTATAGGTTTAAAAGCAGTTTGAGAATTATTCATATTCAAAGTATGGAATTCTCCTGTGTTTTCCACTACCAACTCAAAATAAACATTAGTCTATATTTTTAAGGAGACATGGACAAACCAAAACATTTCATGATTGAAGATGAGAAATTCTCAAACTGTTGAGGTTAGAGGACTGCTCTTTTAGTTGAGAAATTTTTTTAGATACCAAGGTGGGAATCTATGAGCTTTACAAAAATCTAAAATTTTTCATCAAGAAATCTTAATCATGTGTGATTTTCTTGATCCTTACTTTTATCGTTTGAAGAGAAAAAATCTGGAAAAATTTTATAGAAAATTATTATTAATTTTTCAAATTCCAATTTTACGCCAAAATCCAAACTTAGAACTAAATTTCCTTATTGGTTTGAAAGTGTCAAAAGAAGTTTTTCTGGATCAAGGTTAAATAAGAAAATCAAATATGCTAAATTTGATCTAATGACTCACCTAATTATCGTTTGGAATTAGAGTTTAGTTTTCTTGATCATTTCAATGAAATTATGATAATTTAAAATCCCTCGAAAATGGTCAGAAATATGACGGTTTGAGAATTTCTCATCTTTTATTATGAAATATTTCCCTCCACATACTGAAAATACTCATTGGTTTATGTGTATTGCAGTTTACATCATTTGTCCATGTGTTTTTTTATGTCTCCTTAAAAATATAGTTACAAACACACATTGTCTACATTTCCAAGTATACTCACAAATGTGTTGTATATGTATTTTATTCCAATATGAAAAATAACAATTATTCTTATAATTTGTAATTTGACAAGGGAATCATTGTGTATTGTAGTAATCTAATCTTCTTCAAGAGATAATTCCTCCAAAACGATATAACATAACCAAAACTATAGATCTCTAGAATACCATTCAAGATACTATACATGTCTATTATCGATTTATGACCATTATTATTGCTCACTAGAGCATGTCCGCCT
Organism: Gyrodactylus bullatarudis; assembly: GCA_012064415.1. Classification (NCBI taxonomy): domain Eukaryota; kingdom Metazoa; phylum Platyhelminthes; class Monogenea; order Gyrodactylidea; family Gyrodactylidae; genus Gyrodactylus; species Gyrodactylus bullatarudis. Next base: position 128,483 of record SSNU01001114.1, read on the forward strand.
CTGCCTCTAGATCCTAAACTGAACATAATTTTAATCCCAAACTTTTTCCCCATCTTAAATCAAGTCATGGTGGAGAACATGAACCAAATGAAACGATTATAATCTATTACCATAGCCTCAGAAATTTTAAATGTTTCAAATCTGAGGTATTATTCTATCCTGTATTCACCAAAGAAATCTTAATTAGTCTACTTACACGTAAACAGAAAAATGAATTGAGATCAAAATGTAACATTGAGTCTTTTAATTTCAAAATTATCAACCCAAGGATTTTTGAGGAATATTCTTAGGATTAACTTTTTATCCTTTTATGATGTGCAATGTTAGTATAAGATTAAGAAAAGTCCCATAGAATCTTCAGATCCGCAAAACAATAAAAAAGTGTTGTTTGTAACTGATTCCTAATATCATTGGTTAGTTGTGCAAACGTTGAGAGCATAATAAGTGAAAAAGGATGCCGAAAGTGTTAGGAATAAGCGCTTTTTTTCAGGCATACTCATCAGCCTCTTACATGCCAGATATATAGTACAAAAAAAACAAAGAAAATTAAAAATTGATCTGATTGGCTCTCTTTAGGTGTTTGGGGGCGGGGTAATCTGTATATTATCACAATGTTTTTTGGATGTTTGGTACATTAATTGGTATTCCCACCCTAGGGTGAGAGTACCTCTGGAAATGACATGTTACCTAAAAGGTATTCATACATCTATTATAGTTATATTACATAATATGTATACTTTATGTTCATGATTACACATAAATGAGTTCATTTTTTTTCCTTTTTGTATAAAAAAACCTTTTCACATAGTGTTATAAAATAAAAAAATGAACTCATTTATGTGTAATCATGAACATAAAGTATACATATNAAAAAAATGAACTCATTTATGTGTAATCATGAACATAAAGTATACATATTATGTAATATAACTATAATAGATGTATGAATACCTTTTAGGTAACATGTCATTTCCAGAGGTACTCTCACCCTAGGGTGGGAATACCAATTAATGTACCAAACATCCAAAAAACATTGTGATAATATACAGATTACCCCGCCCCCAAACACCTAAAGAGAGCCAATCAGATCAATTTTTAATTTTCTTTGTTTTTTTTGTACTATATATCTGGCATGTAAGAGGCTGATGAGTATGCCTGAAAAAAAGCGCTTATTCCTAACACTTTCGGCATCCTTTTTCACTTAATAAAAAAGTGGTTTTCATAATTGAATTCAGTGCATCAAAGTCTACTGGACTTGGGAAAATAAATTAGTGTTTAACAGTGCTATATTGAAGGTTTTTTGATCCTATAAAATTGAGAGCGATATTATGAGAATCTATCAGATGATGGGCAAAGTATTTTCTTGACGAACCACCCCAAATGAACTCTCACGTCGTGAATATATATTCTTTGAGTAAAGATTTGGCTCACATCAACTGAATGAATGATCATAGAAATGGCAGTTGAAGCGAACAACCTTATATAGTCAATCTATGCCGAACAGCCCCCTGTCTAACTACTTGGTTCAAAATTATGATCGAAAATAACAACTTTTTGAAAGTCGAAGATTATCCCCGATAACCTTGTGCATAATTCTGAGAAACACCTTGAGAAATAACAATAAATCTCAAATTAAAAAGTTAAGAAACACAATCTTTATAAAACTACCAAAGTTGAATAACTAACTTTGTATTTGAGATCTTTGCTTCAAATATTTTAATCCAAAGGGTCAGAAATTTTCTCAAGACTAATTTCAAAATTTTTATTGGGCTGAAATTAAAATTCTAAATGTGATTATTAATAGAAAACTTGGTTTGAGCACGATACTGTATTAAACAGACCATTTCTTAATTTAGGAAGATTTTTATCGTTTCAATCTGACAAATATTCGAATATTGAAATATAGATCCAAGTTTATCTATAAATACTGAACACACTTTTGAAAGTTAAAACATCCCTTAAGAAGGAAATCAGTGCTCTAACCTGAATTGAAATAAATGAGAACAGCTTGTTTTATTTTTACTTTTTTTCGGAAATGCTCAGCATTCCTCACACATGATCAGAGTATATTTATGTGTGTTATTGTTGTTATCAACAAGATATGAATCTCTGTATTCATGTTCTAAAGATTAATTCTAAAGATCTAAATTAGATTATACAAAAAGTCTGCTTTATCTTCAATAATTACAGAATGATTTAATGAAATTTCTTGAAGAGCTTACTTAGTCATTATTTTAATTTTTATTATGAAACCTTTTCCTGAAATTGAATTCATTTATTGCCAACTTATAATATTCTTACGATAATATTGAATTTATTTTGTATATCCTTGTATAGAACCTTTCTATTTTTATTTATTTTTTATATAATTATTTTTTTAAAATAAACATCGTCTAACAAAAAAACAATAATACGAGAGTTAAAAAGTGAAAATGAAAAACAATTAGGAGTAGTAGTGAGAAATAAGAGACACTATTAGAACATGTGAACTCCACACTAAGCACTAATTAATTCTCTTACAACAATTTATACAGTACATTTTGAAACGATACACTTTCTAATTACTATGACTATTGTCCATCTTCTAACTCATTTAAAAGGTTTGAATGCGTGAATTTACCTATTACTACAGAGGAGCATCGAAACGTCTTTAACTCTTACTGAGTTATTTCTATCATTTTGTCAACTCATTATTGATCATTCAAGGCTCAGAAAATACTTCCCCCCTACTCACGAAAATCCAACAATTTTCTCACCAGTCAAGTCCGATATAACATTTTTATTGAGGTCAAATACATATATATAGGGTTTCCTTTTGGTAGCTTTGCCAACCGTTGTCTCATGGTCATGAATAATATTCATTGAATATGCTACATAATCGTAACTTGGAAAACTAGTTAATAGATATTAGTTCATAATTATTTATGCATATCTATTCATACATACAATCTATATCTGCAATACTCAATATTCATGTTTCTTTCACAGAAAAAGTATATAGGTACTTATCTTCAAAAAGATATTTTTCCTTTCATCGATTTTACCTGGAATTATCATGTAAAAAACTCTTTTGTTAACTGTCCTAAATTCATATTTTTGAAAATGTTATTTTTATTATTCAACCAACATTAGTACTAAAAGAGTTTTTTTTATAAAATTGGTTATAAAGGTCAAAATCAAATCTGATTTTCCGGGTAAACCAGATCGGTTTATCAAGAAACTTATCCTGAACAAAAGCCCCATCACTTGGCTCGATTATGATAATTATAATATTTCTTTAGGCCTCATAAAGAGTACGGTCAAAATATACAACGAAATCATGACTGCCTTTGACAACCTCCCCCTAGCTGCTGTGATAAATGATCAATTCCTTTGCGTCCACGGAGGTCTTTCCCCACAAATCAAAACCCTTAACGATATTCAAAATGTAAGTTTACCCATTATGTAATCAATATTTCAGTAGTCACTAAATCTAATAAATTTTTCAATCAATAAAGGAATCTACAACACAAAGTTTATCACATACTTTATACTTATAAACTTCTTGTGAGCTACTTATCAACTTACTACCTTATAATGGAGTATTCATTTAAATTCAATTCCGTAAACTTTCAATTATTTACTCGGTTTAGAAGGATCTAAAATTACTCGCATTAGTTTTTATGTTTCATTTCAATATTTTATAGTTAAAAACGAGGATATACTTTCAAGTAGACATGTGTTTGAATAAAAACAATTAAATGTCTTTTCCCTTTTATAGTTAGACAGATTCAGAGAGCCCCCAACAGAGGGCCCAATGTGTGACATGCTCTGGTCAGATCCTTCAGAAGACTTTGGCCAGGAAACAACCGATAAACATTACCTGCATAATAAGACTAGAGGGTGCTCATATTACTACACATATGCTGCGTGCTGTCAATTTCTTAGGGATAACTCCCTCCTCTCCATTATCAGAGCTCATGAAGCACAAGATGCTGGGTAAGTAATCCATTCATTAAACCACAAGAGGTAGCTAAAAAGTTTGAGGCAACAAGATATAGAGAAAATTTTGTATTTCTGTTGTTTAGAAGTGCAATGCGAGCTATAATAAATAAGACCTAAAATTCGAATATTTCTCGAAATCTGAACGCTGAAAAATTTTCAGTCTTTTTATTTTGATTTGATGAACTGTCATACTCTCAATGAATATACAACTTTTGTTCCTCCATTGGTTAAAGAAATCCCTCATTTTGGGGCAGGTAGAAGCACTGGCGTTCCTGCATTCATGGGCTCATTACTTTTGTCTGTTTAGTAGAGCACAGCCCATTTTTAAAACTATCAAGATTACAATTCTCGAACAGATTTTAGTAATAAGCAGATACAAAGGATTCTAAATATTTTAACGTCTATTCTCAGAACTATCTGAGATCAAAGGTAGAAATTCTCAAAAAAAGTCGAGGGGGTAAATACTTGGACACGAGGTGAAATATCATTAATTTCAATCTAGGTAGGTACTGTACCCACTAAGCCATCCCGACAATCTAGTGTAAATTAATTGTACTAAAAACATGCATAATATCTACTACATACTCTTCCAGAAATGTTGGATTATTTTTAAATATTACATTTTCAGTAGAAAGTTGAGCAGTTCTCTACTGTTTAGTATACAGGGCCTTTCAAGAATCCATCCATTATAATTATACTAATTAGTAACTGGTCACTATTTCTTTTACCTTTTCTCTTAATTGAGGGACTACTGATCATCTCTATTCCTGTGGTAATTCCAGGTTGGTTCATAATTTAATTATCAACTTGAATTCTTGGGTTTTTCACGTTCTGCCAAATCGACGCTAGATATTTTTGTTTCTTTTTAAATTTTTTTCACCTTGTCAAGTGAGCTTCTTCAAGATTAGTATGCAATTTCAGTGAAAAGCCATACTTTGTAAGCATGTTCCCTGAACATTGTTAGATTGGTTAAAGTTCAGTTTAGGAACGCAGGTTTTTAAATATGATTTAATCCTGTAATTACTAACAAGTAGCTTCTAGAATTCATAATTAAGAGTTTCGAACTGAATAACATTCACGCTTAGCTGCACCCCATATAGCCTCTATTCGGTTCGTGTGGAAACCTGATGCGTTGACGAATCTGTATTTGTGACATACAGTTTCATTTTTTATCCTTCTTGAGAAAGACGGGCATATGACTTGAACTCATCAGATACTGTGGTTGAGCCTGGCAATATTCTTTTCTTGATAATTTCTCCAATCAACAACGACTGAACTTATATATATGAAGGTCTCGCATGAGAGCCTCTTCTGAATCGGTCTTGAAGCATACAGCAATAATAATAGTAAGTATCTCCCAAATCTTGAGATGTGATTTGCTGAAGAAAGTTCCTGAAGTATATGAGGAAAGGAAAACTAACCATCTCTAATCGAAACTTTGGCTCGACATGGTGAACAATGCCATATCTACTTATCAACCTACTTGGCTGATTTGATTATTGTCATCATTCTTCCACAAAAATGTCTTTTTGAGGCTGGGATTAATCCCAAACGCTGACAAAGTTCAACAATGACGACTGGATCTTGTCGAAAGATCAATCCAGTCGATAAATGTTTGTCGCAAGATTTATATCTGTTATATCCATGAATAAATTTTTTAAAAATGTGTCGATAAAAACAAATTAAGTATCTAAAATAAGAGCTAATTTTAAATAAAGATTCAATTTTGAACAATTTTATTATTGTTTAACTCTTAATAATGGATTCTCGAAGCTACTTGTTAGTAATTACAGGATTAAATCATATTTTAAAAAATTGCGTTCCTAAACTGAACTTTAACCGTTAGATTCTATAGGTGTAAAATTTTGTCTTAGGCGTGAACTATCTTGATTCAACTTATATACTATATAGTTGGAATAAGCTTCTCAAAAAAACTCGGACCTTAAAAAATACTGGAAACTGATATTGAGTCTCTCCGTCATTATAATGAATTTAGCAGCAATTTATTTCATTGATAAATGCGAATTCTCTTATTCAATTCTCTTCCAGTTACCGAATGTACAAGAAGAATAAACAGACAGGCTTCCCAGCCTTGATAACAATATTCTCAGCACCCAATTATCTCGATGTCTATAATAATAAAGGTAACGTTGAGAACTTCAAGACGACGATTTATCATTCTCATGTAGATTTCCAATTTTCTATTCAATTGCAGCTGCCATTTTAAAATATGAAAACAATGTAATGAATATTAGACAATTCAATTGCTATCCGCACCCATATTGGCTGCCAAACTTTATGGACGTATTCACTTGGTCCTTGCCATTTGTTGGCGAGAAAGTAACGGAAATATTGGTCAATATTTTGAATATTTGCTCGAACGATGAACTCTTTAATGAAGCAAACGAAGAAGAGGGTTAGTCCTTGATGATAGAGATAAATTGTCAAATTCTCTGACCTATATTAAGGCTAGTTTCTTGTAGTATTGATTATAGATTTCACAGTAAGACGATGGTCGGTTAAAATCTTTTACTAAACTGATAATAACCATTTAAATTTTGGATACAAAGCTTTAGCTTTTGTTCTTCAATGTGTAAGGTGACAGCTCTTAAGACCGTTGAGGCATTATCCATAGAAAGACAGAAGCCAAATCTGTGTATCCAAAAGAAATTCGTTAAACCATTGGTGCTATCAAGACGAACGTTCAAAATATGTAAATTTGGCGCCAGATTAAAATTTGAAAAACGACCGCATCTATTTAAAAATTTTATAATTTTAGTGTTTTTCTTGAGTTTATTTTCTGTTTAATGGCTTATTCATTTTAATATTCTTTATAGCGGCACAGGCCAGACGAGAAGCGATGAGGAATAAAATCAAGGTCATTGGTAAAATGGCAAGAGTCTTCTCCACCATTAGGGAAGATCGTGAGACTATTCTTAAACTCAAGGGTCTCGCAAATCCTGGCCTGACCGAGGGTAAAGGTGAGTTTGAATATTTCTATGGCTTCATTTTCTCAAATGATTTGTCTTCCTTCTCAAGTCGGTTCGGCCTTAGCTGGTGGTAAAATTGAATCATTCGAGGATGCCAAACTTATCGATCAAATCAACGAGCGTATGCCACCAAGACGTGATTCAGCTCCTTGCATTCCTAGCTACTCCCTCAAAAGTATCCCAGGACCCATAAATAACTCTGAAGGGGACCTTGATAAAATAGAGCCGGAAAACTTGAAGAGTATCGTTGAAGATGTCAGCCAAAGTGCAGGAATTGAAGGTAAGAACCTGCGTCGAGCTAGTACTCCTCCCCCGGCGTCGTCTAAAAAGAATTGAAATCATGGTATTATCCCATAGCTAAAATAAAATATTGATTGATTTTTTGAATAAAAATATCCGAATATTTTGTGTGTACCCAAAATTTGCTAAGCAAAAGACGTTGAAATGTTCAAATTCTGGCTATTTTACTCCCTTCAATTGTAATATATATTATTTATTTATTTATGATTACTTGAAAAATAACCTACATTTGAATTTTATCCTTTGTTTTATTTTTTTTTCTTCAATTAATTTATTTCCCAACCTGGAAAAGGAAAATTTCTTGTATATTATTATTATTTTTGTGACAAAAACTGGACACCTTGAAAGACAGAATGACTCACGAGTTACATTTAATGATCCAGCCCCCCCCTCGGCCCTTTTCATTCCAATGAGAAATTTTTTTTTCTTTACTCCCTGCTTAACATGGTTCATGTTCTCAAACTCTCCACTAAAATGTCACAAGAGCTGAATGTGATTTGCAGATTTTTTGCCATTTTATATATAGAACCCTTAAGCTTTGTTTTATTTTCTCTGTCATCTTCATCACTAGGAATAAACGAGAGAAAAAAAAGAAATTAGCTTCCCTTCTACCAGTCCAGAGATTTATTGAGTTGTCAGGTCTTTTAAGACCTTTTCAAATCAAATAGGGAAGAATGAAAATGAGAATTTCTGTCTTTATCAGAGAACCTCATGACAACTATACCGAAAAGTATTTCTGTAATAAAATTCAAAAAGATCCCCCCTCTCATTCAAAATAAATTACTTTATTCATTGACGAACAAGACAAAAACTATTATTATTCTTACTCCATATATGCCGAGTATATAAATACTGTATTAATTATACACTATTAACATGATCATAAATATTATTGTTAAAACCATGTAAGGAATAATAAATAATGTTGTTATTTGAATTCTACTGGGAATTTTCTTAGATTTCTTGTGAGGTTAGAGTAGGGTTCTTTAGATAACTCAGATTCGGATTCGTCTAGAAAAATCCGAATAGGTACTGAAAATGAAATTGTAAAAACAGGATTACTATACAACAAAACAAATCTGAACTTATTTTATAAATATAATTATTTTTGGTTATAACTGAAGTCAAATTATAGTGATTCGGAATTTTTCGGAATCCTTTTGAATCCGAAGAACCCTAGGTTAGATCCCTAGTCACACAGAGATTTAAACTGTTTTGAACATATCATTTAATGTACACTGTTATATTATACAGCGAACTCTCTGTTAAAAGAATATATCAATAATGATTAATGAGATGAATTTAGAATCCCCCCAAGTTGATCTACTACACAGGCTTCTATCTGACTTGTTCCAATTCAAATTTGTTGAAAATGTGATTTATGTCTAGATCTCTATTATCAGGTTGATTTTCAGAGTCGCATAACTTTCAAAATAACTGAGTTCACTTTCTCAGATCCAAGCTCAATTCACAATCTTATGTTGAGAAAATCTTTATCAGATATCTACAGATATCAGCTAACTTCTTCTGGGCCTGTATGGAGTGCTCATTGAATTTAAGATTCTCAACTTCATTTCAATAAAAATAAAACAGTAGTATATTTAAAATTTTTATTTAGGATTAATTATGAGTTTACAAGTATGAAACTATGTACTCAAAAGAAATCCTTGACAACGCATTGACATTTCCTGGATTTACCCGATTTAATCGTCATACAGCAGGGAATTGAGCAACAGGATCCAGATCGGTTCAGCTGAAATTTATTGAATTTATTAATAAACACACACAAATAGTATTGGTAAACGTGTGCTAGAACAATATCCTCATTCCAGGGCCTATTTTAAAATATTTAGGTACTAAGTAGCTTGTAGTTCAGTAGATGATACACTGAATCTTATTTGTTCAAATCTGAACAACTTTTTTAAACTAATGAATATAGCAGCACCTGTACTTAGAAAGGTAATACAGGTTCGTCTTATTTGGTAATGGATTAGCCCATATCTCTGAATGCTACAGCTTACAAATATATTTTTTTCTTTGAAATTATACATTTATTAAATTTAAAAGAAAATCATTATTATAAAGAAATTATTACAAAATTAGTTTTTTGAAAAGTTAAAATAACAGATCGACCTCGTCATTGGGAAATCTGCAGTGTTGGCTCATAAATAGTCAAACTTCACTATTTCCTCTACTTAAGTTAGGAGCAGTCGAAAAGTCAGATACTGAAATTCCATGATATTTTCAAATAAATATTCGATCAAAAAGATAAGATTAATGAAGGTGGGGGTAAAGAAGGGATTTTGAATAGTCAATTTTAGATCTTATATGAGAAATTATAGATTTAAGATCATTAAGATTGTCACATTCTTGGAGATTGAATTTTTTTTTGTAAAAGTTTAAAGTGAGGAGCTGAACAGAACTGGTTGGTACACCTCTGACCATAGGGAAGAACCCGGGATTCTCCATCATGGCTCTCACATTTGGGTCTTGGGCCCAGCTCTTTAATCTTTCAAACAGAACGTTCGAATCCTCTTCAATAGGACCTTGGCGTACAGGGATACCATTGTCGTTGGCTTGTGTTTCCTGGGGAGTGAAATTATAATCGTTAGTCATTTCAGTTAATTCGAATTCAATCTAGATCAAAAAGTCCCCAGGGCATAAAAAATAAGATTCTTTATTAATTAAAATAGTTTTGTTTTATTGTTGATTGTTTGCCTCCGATTCGTTTTTTTTAGGAATTCTGAAATACTTCTATAAAGTTTTATTATTTCTATAATCTTATGCTTCAGAGTTCCTCTGGTCGCATATTTTTTAACTATCATCTTAAATCACCACAGAGCTAAGAAATTGTCCTCATAACAGGCATTCCTGAGATTGTAGCCTTTATTAACATTTGAGACAAATTTCAGGAAAAATTTTACTACAAAAGCCATCCTCCTGACCCACAGTGGCGAAAAGCCAGATGATATTATCAGGTCATTATATGGATAGAGGCAAGGGTAGATGGATTTAAGGAACCTGTATTGAATATGTTCAAGCTCAATAGCACTTTTATAAGTCATGCTTAATTTCAGTGGTACGACAAGTTTGTCAAAAAACAAATTACTTATATACTTTCATGAAGAAGGCGTGTGAAGACAATCACCGTCGAAACGTTTGGATGACCATGGCTGAGAATTCCAATATTGACCTAAGTTTTAATAAATTTTATTATAAAACTAATTTTAGATCATTTTTCTCTGATTCGGAAATTATGGGTCGTTTTCCCTTGATGTGATCATCACATCATGTGATGGGAAAATTCAGATGTTTTGATTTCCCACAATAAATACGAGTTTCTGTAAACTTCCTCAGTCAAATTCATATCATTTATTTGATCTTAAAAATCACCATTTAATTGCTCTGTAAATTTGATGATCAATCGTTGATATTTAAAAATTTGCTAGTTTTCATCAAATTCAAGTTCCAACAATTTATCAGCTATTTTCTTTATCTTTTAGTTCCTGACTATTAGGAGAAAAAATTGAGGTTTTAGTAGAAATTTTAAATTCTCATCTTCAAGTCAACTTTAGTTATCCCCACTTTACTTACGTTACACTTGAGATCATCAGCTGATTCTATAAAAGGAATGTTGTAAGGCTATCGGAGGAAATAAAAATTTGTTTCAATTTTCTCACTTTGTCCACAGGGAAGAAACAAGAAATCTGGTGAAAAAAAGATTTGACACTTGACAAAAATATAGATTATTCTTGAATCTGAGAAAGAATTTTTGTTGATTTCAAAGTCAGATGGTGAAATTATCATCATCAGTTAAAATTTCCTCAAATTGAATTTGATAAGGCTTTTTGGGATTTTCAAAATGGTGTATTCTACGCTATATCTTTGGCCCTGAATCCAATGCTTTGCGGGCTTTAAATAATTCCTAAAATGTTTAATTTTGTTATTAGAAAGAGTTGATTCGTTTAAAGAGCACAGTACTGAATTTAATATTCTTTCATATGGTAAATGTTTGAGCCATTATAGCTAATTTAGCTATAATTTAAGCCCTGAAATTGACGAAAAAATAAAATAATACTGCAATAAATTCATTAACATGACAAAAGAAAATCAATATCTTGAACATTGTAGTAAAACCATCAGTTATGCTACTAAAGACTGTTCAGACAGTGATTTTTCCCAAGTCGAAGTATGAAATTTTGCATTCCAAAATAGTGTCAGGCTATCAATCTAAATCCATTGATGCTCCAAAAGTATTCTTCAATGAAACACATGATTTTCGGACATATAATATATTATCTATTATACATTATAATTATACATGTGAACCAGCTTACTGTTCCTTTGTGAGTTCCATGTTCCGCGTTTGGGTTGAGAAGGATACCGCAAGCTTGGCAAAACATACTCTAAATAAAGTCATTTAATTCATAAGAATGAAAATTTTAAATTAAGTAAGATTTCATATATAAGTGACCTATAAGTGTTTTCTTTGTTTAGCTATGGTATCAAAAGGGATAAATCTCGAAATTACTCAGAAACTCGTAAAATCAACATTTTCTGATATTTATCACTTTTTAATTAAACAATACATCCATTTTCAAAATCTTCGTCTAATTTTGATCCTGAATATCAATATTTAACTGCTTCAAATCTTTGAAATTGATAAAATTTTGGATTTGAAAGTTGAAAAAGTGGAAATTTGAAACATTTCCGAAATTCAAAAAATGGCTCAATTTTGGTCAGATTAAATTTTTTTTATATTCAAAACTAATCAGCTCATTTCATAGTGGGATCCAAAAAAATAAATTTTTTCCTGACTTTCTGGATAAAAATATTGAGGTTTTTATAAAAATAGGAAATTCTCATCTTCATGTCAATTAGGCTGAAGGGTGTGCCTGAAAAAAAGCGCTTATTCCTCACAATTTTCTCGGCATCCTTTCTTATTTATTTAAAAGCTCTCAACATTTGCACAACTGATTGATGATCCTGTTACCTTAAATTTGAATCTGTTGTAGAATTTGGAACTAGCCTAGTTTTTAAATTCTCAAAAAGATCATTTTTGAGAAAAGTTATTGCAATTTAGGATGCTGATATGGCATTTATTCGGCAATTCTATCTAAAATGAAAGCTTTCAATATGAACAAAATGTTGCAATAGTAAGGGAATCTAATAAAGGATGATTTGCTAAAGATTTATTCAAGAAAATCTGATGGATCTTCACAAAAACCACGATCGAGCTCAAATGGCCTGGATCAATGTTTAAAATGCTAATTTCATTGAGAATCCAAATGACTCCAATCAACTAAAAACTGCTCAATACTTGATAATTTTCACCAGAAATGAAAATAATCTATATTAAGATAGAGATTCCTTAAAAATAAGACAGAATCATGAAAAATTGTTCTAAAGTCATTGGAAAAAGTTTGGTTTGAACATGGAGGTCATGCATGATTCCTGGTATATATCAAACGGGATAAAATTAAAGGACAGAAAAGTTTTTAAATAATTTTTCAAGCCTTCCCCATCGGCGCAGAAATTATAATTTATAAATAAAACACCCATTTATTATCCTCATAGGTGTAAAAGAAGAATATGAAATGTGTGTTCAAACTATTTCCATCAGCGCTATCTTAAGGTTTTTTATTCTAATCTTGATCTTAATTTTCCTTCAAGTGATGAATTCATCGAGAATAGCTTTATTATCCGAGATATTACTCTAATAATACAGATTAGAACTGCTATAACTACTTATAATGCTTATTTTTTAAAGAATAGCATAGTCTGGTAGTAACCGAACATCGTTAAAGTCAATCTATTCCGAACCTATCGGTTCAAAATCAACTGCTCAATCTATATTTTATGAAATTCATCTTCTTTTTTCATATATAATTGCAGACAATCATCTCTTATTGATTGTATCATTAGTAAAATCGACTGGAGCATCGTTTATTTTAAAAGATGTCGTAGAATGGAATGTGAAGGATTTAATGAATTTTAAGAGTTGCATTTTAATTTCACGTATAAAAGGAGTCATATTTACTCAGCCTGAGCAACTCAGAGATCCATTATTCTCCATATTCGAGAATGTTCAGACAGATTTCTATTCTATTCGCATTGGTTATCATGGTAACTAGGGCAAGTCAGTCTTTTGAAGTAAAAAACAAAGAAGGAGTTCATCATGTTCATATTAAGAGAGACAAGTGAAGTAAATTTTGAAATCTTAAGCAATTTTAGTATTCATTGAATATTCATTGATGAGTAAAAAATTCTATTATTTTATTGAATTACATTCAATTTTATCTTACAGTAGCTCAGATGACTAACTCAATGAAACCCACAATCCAAAGACCAAGCGAGAACTTATACTATAGTTTCACCCTCATTAGCGATCGTCAGTAAGCCTTACGCCTGCTCCGAGAATCGAACCTATTATGCTCGCTGGAGAAGCACTCAACCATTTAGTCCGACCCACGTTATCTTTGTTTGTGTGAGATTTATTATATTATGAGTCTTCTGCTTGTTTTTTACTATCATCCAATTCTGAATAATGCTAGAGTATGTCGATAGGAAGAAGCCTCCTTATTAGCCAACCATCAGTCTTATCTAGAACTGCCGAAGGGATGCTAGTCTCTAATGAGACTTCTTTTGGATGTGTGAAATTTATTGTAAGTTCCATTGAGTTAGTCATTTGTGAGCTACTGTAAGATAAATATAAGAGATTAGCATCCCTTCGACAGATCTAGATAAGGCTGATGGTTGGCTAATAGGGAGGCTTCTTCCTATCGACATACTCTAGCATTATTCAGGATTGTATTATAGTAAAAAATCTTTTAATACTACATATTAGGAGTAGTTTTCAGGAATTCAATTTTTAATTAATTAAAATGATCATTAATATAAAAATCTTAAACCCCATTCTAAATTCTCATGAATAGTATACTCGAACATTTTACTTGAGTGCGAAATTAAGAAGAAAGACTGATGATAATTTTGTTTTAAACGAATAAATAAAGTTCTTGTTACCTAAAAATATGTTTCTTCTTAGCTTAACCTCAGAGTTGGTAGGAAGTGAAAGAAAAGATGAGGTTCGTAAATATTATCGTTCAAATGAAAGAAAAGAGTTATTCACATTTTTGACTAAACTTTTCTTCAATTTTACGTTTTTGATTATATAATTTATACGATCTCACAAAGGTTATATTCTCTTAGTTACAACAGGTATTGATGGTAACAATGAAATCAACCTCTACTACGGCATTAGTTTTGATTCTTGAAGTGATATCTTTTTTGAGTAATTTACCTTCGGACACATTTTTACTTTTTACACTAGACAATTGGGATGTTAAATTTTTTGCCTATCCTGTATTTTTCTAAAATTTGGGAAAACCTGATACTATAAACTGGCCATATATAAACCCTTGATGAGGCAGAAGTCGTAGAAACGAGTGATAAATCTTCAAGGTAAAATTAATAAAATAGATATAAATAAACAGCTATTCTCGATGAATTTGGGAATTCATGATTTTTACAAAAATCTCATTTTATCATCAAGGTATCGAAATTTTTGAAAGATTTTTTGGTAACTGATTCAAAATGTCCACTTTTACTGACTTTAGAAAAAAGTTTTTTTGGAAAATTTTAGAGACATTTTAAAATTCGAGATGGCGCGATTTTTTAATTTTTTTAAACTTTAAGTTGAACATTTTTGTTGATTTCAAGGTCTGGGAGAAATCAAACGTTATTTTTCAGGATCAGGATATTAAAAAATTTTTTTTTCTAAAATCAGTAAAAGTGGACATTTTGAATCAATTACCAAAAAATCTTTCAAAAAATTTCGATACCTTGATGATAAAATGAGATTTTTGTAAAAATCATGAATTCCCAAATTCATCGAGAATAGGTTGAGATACTATTAATTAAATACTTAATTTTTAAGCTACTTAATGTATCTACTCTCAAGTAACAACGTTTTTTGATAGAAAAATTTCACTGTTACAGTTAGACCTCTAGCTAGCGAGTCAAAAATTATCCTCGTCCCTCTGCCCCTTCGAAATTTAATTTTCGAAATCATCATGAGTAGGTTTTCTGTATAATCCTTAAATTTTCTTAAAAATTAATAATTTTCAAAAATCTCAAATCACTCTTAAAAATTTCACAATTTTTTCATCTCTAATCTTCAAGATAGAGTCTACACTTTACAATAAACTGAAGTTACTTTTATTCAAAAAAAATTTTTTAATGTCGAAAAATATCATCATAGAGAATTCCTCTGCAAGGGCCTCAAATAATAATTCGTTAAAAAATTTTTTTTAGATCTTACGATTTTCAAAAATATGATTTTATTGTTTAAGATCTTATTTTTACAACACTTTATTTTCAGTATATATTTCTATACTTGAAAACTCAAAAATATTCAGAAATTCAATAAATCAAAGCTCTTCTCGGTTCTTAAATTGAAGTACAGCTATTGATAAGATTGCACGTCTTGGCATGACTAAATGAGATATTTGATTTCCCACGCCACACATAATATGATTTCTATACATTTAGATAGGTCGAGATAAATAATACTTAATAAGGGGTTAAATATTCGTGTTTCAATAAAAATATTTTTACTGTAAAATGAGATACATAATTTTGAACCAAGTAGTTCTTGTAAAAAATTAACAATTAACAAGAAGATAACATACCGAGGTAGCAGGCGAATAACGTTATAGTCAATGAATGATATACCTAGTTTGAGTTGATTTAGACATGGTTCATCGTTTTTGCAATCAAGAGCTTCTCAGCGTTTGGTTAAAATTGTTTCTGCTGATGTACATCTGACTAGGTTTATTTATTAAGGTTTTAAACAAAATATAAATATTATACACTGTAAAACTTAGCAAAATTAATGAATAGAGAGATCATTGCTGGTATTCGTAGAGATATTCGATCTGATTGTATGAGATAATCGCAGCCGGCGACCAAACGATGGACAAGTACAAATTTTTGGCATACCTTCCAACGACATTGAGTAATCGTTTATTGGACAAAATCGAGAGTAACAGTTTAAAAGAGCTCTGTAAGTTGGCTGAGACATCTGGGTCCCCTATTTCGGAAATACCCTAATCAGATGCAGCCATAAGCGGTGAGTTTATTCCATTACTGCTTGAGAAGGAAATTGTTGAGCAAGTAATAGACTTAAATGAGCTAATAGAAAAGTTGGAGACTAGAATTGAAGATTCCAACCAAGCTAGATCTCAAGTTAAGCTTAAAAAGAATAAGTCTTTGTTACTAAGATACTAAGAGTAGAAAACAAGTCTCAATTATTACCTTATCTAATCCATCAGTTCCATCTCTAGGGAAGAAGCGGGCATCGCCCAAGCAAAGAAGGGATTTTGCTGAGAAGGTGTTTACGCTCAAAGTGGGAAATGAATCATATCTTTTGTGCTATACCCACGATAAGCACGGGAGTGAAGCCACATCATGCAAATTATCCCAAGTATGCCAATATGAGCTATATAAAGTAGCCAAAACTGTAAGCTTAGACAACGCTCGACTCGCAGTGATCTGTGAGAAGACGAAGTTACCATATTTGATTGATACAGGGACTAATTGTTCTATTTACCATACAGGGTCACAACTCGAGTACATCGGCGAGCCAGTAGGTACCCCGGGGGGTGGAACCATGGAGATCGGTTTTCCCAGATTAAACTCTATTTTTTTAAATAATTAAGAGTATATCTATATGTTCTCACCTGCTAATTCTGGTTTTCATATCATTGGTATTGATATTTTGAGAAAATTCCAATGGAATATTAATATTGTAGATAATACTATTTATGATAATTTACAGCAAATACATAATATGTATTACATATTCCATGCCAACCCTGGAACGAAGCCAGATATAATGTTAGCAGTTTGAATTATTCTCAAGTTTTCTTAGAAACTATTCTGGATAGATACAAGGAGGTTTTTGACATTGAGAATTTGAGCTTTATTAATGACGTCGAGCATGCTATTGAGACTAACGGTAGCCCAGTGAAGATCAGGTCTAGAAGACTGAATCATGAAAAACAAGAGGTTAACAAGAAAGTGTTTGAAGAGCTCGAGAAAAGAGGAGTCGTCAGACGTTCTAAAAGCGAATGGTTGTCACCATTAACTGGTGCAGTTAGTGCAACTAAGATGAGAGTTTTTGGTGATTATAGGGCCGTTAATGATTTAACTGTGAAAGACAACTATCCCAAATTTGATGGACGCTACTCTGCATTTTGCGAACAGAAAGTTTTATTCAAAATTAGATGCAAATAAGGCTTATCATCAAGTTAAAGTCAAAGAATCAGACCAGAAAAAGACAACTGTAGACACAGGTTTCGGTCTGTTTGAGTATATAGGAACTCCTTTTGGATTGAATAACGCTGGAGCCACATTCCAACGAGTGATGGATACTGCTTTATCGGGTTTAGATAACGTACAAGCATACGTAGACGATATTATTATTGCGTCATTTACTCGAGATGAAAATATCCTGATGATTGAACAGGTGCTCAAGCGACTAGCGAAATTCAACATTAGAGTCAAGAGAACCAAGTGTGAATTCCTAAAAGAGAGTGTAAATTTCTTGGGACATCGATTGACTGGTGAAGGTTTGGAGCCTTTACACGATAAAGTCATATCGATCCAGAATTTCCCAATTCCTAATACCAAGAAAAATTTGATTTCTTACCTCGGATTAGTCAATTTCTACCGCTGGTTTATAAAGAACATGGCGATTCATGAGAAGGTATTAAGAGATAGCATCCTCCACATTAAAACCGTTGGAGTTGAATGAAGAACAAGATAAAGCTCTACAGTTGCTAAAAATGTTAGTTACTGGGAAGGTGATTTTAAAATATCCCGAACTAGGTGTAGAGTTTGAGATCTATTCAGATGCTTCGACGCTCGGAATAGGAGCAGTCGTCTAACAGAATACCGAAAAAGAGCCGCGTCCCGATTTCCTTTTATTCCAGGACATTAAGACCCAGTCAAGCCAGGCAACTCATATGCAGGGTGTTTGAGATTGAAAGGGATGTTTGAGATATGTAAGAAATTCAGCCACTATATACGACACCGGCAGGTAAAGGTATATTGTGATAATAAAACCGTGACACAGTCTTTCCAGAAATGGAATAATCTGGAAATGCGTAGCGATTGAGTAGCCCGCAAATTAGAATATATTGGACAGTTTGTGTCCAAAATATACCATGTAAAGGGCGAAGCAAATGTTGTCGCTGATGTATTATCCCGTCAGCCGATCGATCATGAATCTCTGTGTCCTAATTGTCTAGAAGCTAGAGAAATAGCTGCTTTGTGTAAGATCAAGCGATTAAATCTACATAAACTACAGAAGCTCCAGTTCGAAAATTACACGGAACTGAGGGCTGAGCATGAGAAAATAGATGTTAGTGGTGCTACTATGCGTACGCCGAAAGGAGAATTTGTTAATCTATTTTGCAATATACTGAATGGTGTTTTCCGACCAGTGATCCCTAAGGAAATTAGATACGAGATATTTAAACATTATCATGATTTGTCTCATCCTGGCATAAGAGGGTCCAGAAATTTGATCAGTCAAAGAGTGGTGGAATAGTATGTTTACTGATATAAAAGAATGGGTATTGATTTTTCATATTTGTCAATCAATTGGTTGAAGAACAAATCCGTGAGAACCAGGATGAAGATCTATATAAGCAGTCTCATACACACCCTCAGTGAGTGCGCAAAGACACAAAGAATTCTAATTTTGTTTACACTCCTCTTTTAGCAGCCCAAGCCCGGATGCTCCGCATAATTTAGGAGGAAAAGTAGTGAACTTGGCAAAATTAATTTATAAAAGTTTTTTTGATTTTGGAGTGATATCATGGCAGAGAAAATTATATTATCCCTCCCCCAGGTCCCCCTAAATCCAATAGTGAGGCAAGTCACACCGCCAGTGTCCTACTAGATGAGGTAAAGGACCGAATTATCAACGAGTTACTAGAGATGTTGAAACGGTCTCAATAATTTTAAGCTCTAATCGATTTTGAACCCACCAGTTTTTAAGAACTTAAAAATATCATTTTCATTAAACATTTTAATTTTATCTTAATCGTATGTCAACCTTTTACCAAAGCCATAGAGACGTTTTGGTACTAAGATAGTCAGGTACTTTGCTCTCCAGTGGTTGAGACGAAAACCTTCAATTTGACAAAAAATCTCTATTTCCTCATCTAATGTTGAAGAAGATTATGGAGTGCTTAAAATTTCGAGTCAGCCCCAAATTCCAATAACTGTAGAACCTCCATAATTATTATTATAATAACCTACCTATCTACCCCTAAAAGCATAAGCATTTATTTTTAATTTTATAGTAATGAGTAGGTATAAGAATGAAAAAAATTTCAAGATCAGTTATATATCAGTACATTCACCGATATTTTAAGGCTATACTGATATCATCATTTTCCTCATTGTAACAAATTTAAAGAGAATTTATTTTGAATATTGAGATGAGAACTAATATTTTTTTTCAGAGAATGTTTCCAGGGACAACAATTAGACAAGAAAATCAACTCACATTACTTCGACATCCTGTGGAAATCAGATTTTGACTTCATCATAACTGAGGAATTCGCAGACTTTAAGGATATTTTTTGTTTCATTAGATGCTTTCGATATTTAGAAAATTATTCAGCTCGCTAATGAAGAAGAAATTTACATTATAAATTCTCGATCTGAAACCCTCAGTTTTAA
The DNA here is from genome assembly GCA_012064415.1 of Gyrodactylus bullatarudis. Taxonomy (NCBI): domain Eukaryota; kingdom Metazoa; phylum Platyhelminthes; class Monogenea; order Gyrodactylidea; family Gyrodactylidae; genus Gyrodactylus; species Gyrodactylus bullatarudis. Next base: position 148,513 of record SSNU01001114.1, read on the forward strand.
CAATAAGCTTGTTATAACAAATCTAGTGAAAATATAATTTCGTAAATCAGAGTAGGATTTAGAAATATGACTCTCCATGACTTTCTCCAAAGTCTCAACTATAGAATGGAATGCGAGGAATTTGATGGAGTTCCATTTTACATTCACGTATAAAAGGAGTATCATTTACTCAGAGATCCATACTCGAAAATGTTCAAACAAATCTCTATTCTATTCGCATTGACCATCATGGTAACTATGGCAGGTCAGGCTCGTCGTATAGATTACAACAGTGGGATCCATCATGACCATTTCAGTGGAAGCAAGTAAAGCTAATTTTGATGATGAAAGTTCAAAAATAGATTTGATGAATAATAAATTGTGTTTTATCAACTGCAATACTATTAATGAAATTTATATTTTTTATTATTTAAAGATATGTTTTAATTTATGGGTTATTACTAAATGGTTCTTCGATTATTTCCCAAGAGATTCCTCAATGTGAATCACATTACAAACTTTAAGGTCGTCGTTAATGTTGAACTTTAGGGAAGTGAGTAAACAAAATTAGACGAAATAAGAAAAAGAAATCATCGAAATTAGTGTAGAAATTGATGAAATTTGTAAACAAAATTTCATATTTGAGCAGATTCATGGGAAGTAGAAAAAATTATTCTTGAAACTTATTCGTGAAGACACCTTCTTCTGATTACGTTTCTGGTTCAGAACTGAAAAAGTGGCTGGCCAAGCAGATACAGTTAGACCTGTGACTTATGAACCAAAAATTACCCTCTTCCCCTTTTTATTTAGTTTTCGAAATCATCATCATACTTATGAGTAGGGTTTCTGTATACTATTAAGTTTTCTGAGCAAAAATTATAACTTTCATTCTACAAACATTCATTCGAAAGAGCTTTATTTGCTGAAGAATTCTCTATGCTTGGTTGATCGTACATAGATTCGGATCAAAAGATATCCAAACATATATTATTTCAATGAAATTTATTTTTATCGAAAAATAGCTCTCTCCCAAGTTTGATGAAAGGGGGTCTTTTTTCGCCTCCAAAAATTACTTACGATGGAATTCGTAATTGATTTTTAATTAGTCATGTAGTTGTAATTACGAACCAAGTGTCCATACATACATACATGGACAATGTGTGACTGAATGCAACTCATGTAATTATAATTATAGACTAAATTATTATTTCTCAATCTTTAACGTGGTGAAGGGGACACATTAGTTTTGGCATTTCAGGGTTTATTTTTATTCTTGGTGGTGGAATTTTCAGTGAATATTCTCATACACAAAAATTGGTAAAGACAAATCAAGCAAAACTCATCGATTTTTTTGTATTATGTGACAAGTTAAGAAAAGATGTAATTAAATTTAAAAAAGTATTAGTCACACTAAAATCGACATTCATGAAAAATGTAGAAAAATTACTTGGACCAACTTTATTCTGATTTTAAGCTCATAAAAAACAACCCCCTCCCCAATATACGATACCATTATGAATAGAATCCAATTCTCTATCGAATGATCTAAAAATCTCAACTTTTCAAAATTTTCAGACAAAAATTTATACCAGGATCCTAATAGACCTACTTCAAACTACAATGACAAGTTATTTATTTATTGAAAAACTGTGAATATTCACAAATGTACACAAATGAACAGAGGTGTAGTTTTACACTCCACTAGGCTTGTTATTTGTTTGTTCTGGAGGCGAAAAAAGACCCCCTTTCATCAAACTTGGGAGAGAGCTATTTTTCGATAAAAATAAATTTCATTGAAATAATATATGTTTGGATATCTTTTGATCCGAATCTATGTACGATCAACCAAGCATAGAGAATTCTTCAGCAAATAAAGCTCTTTCGAATGAATGTTTGTAGAATGAAAGTTATAATTTTTGCTCAGAAAACTTAATATTATACAGAAACCCTACTCATAAGTATGATGATGATTTCGAAAACTAAATAAAAAGGGGAAGAGGGTAATTTTTGGTTCATAAGTCACAGGTCTAACTGTAGCTTTATTCTTGTCTTTTTTACACGTCAGCTTGTCTCACCTTGGTCCAATCCAAGTTTCTATTTCTTCCACTTCATAGAAAAACAAAAGCCTTTTGATCACTCGTAAATTCTTAATTTATATCATTCAGTATTAAAAAATAGTTTATCTAAATATCGATAGATTTCTTGTCATGGTTTTCATGTGTTCCAAATTTTCCAACAAAATATTTCTTTTATTCAATTTAAGAAAATACTGCGTAGTGTGTTCGGATCAGCTAGTTATTAACCAATAAATTAACACTGATGAGATTCATTTGATAAATCAAAATTTATTATATATCAAAACTAGCTTCACTTGTTCGACCACGATCGACATTTAAGACACAACTATGGATAAAGTTGATAAACTCTGTTGTAATGCTATAGCTTTGTATATGAATGACTCAAAGGAGATTTTTCTTTTATGTCAGTGCCTCAATTTAATCGCTACACTCAGTTCCCCACACTTTTTTTAATCTACAAAACCTCAAAGCAGTAGAGGACAAGGGTGTTTTCAGATGTCCTAAGTGCAGGCACCATCAATCTGTTCGTATTGGTAATTTTCTGTCCATTTGATTCATCCCAGGCACTTTTTTTGAACATTGCAAGTTAGACATTTGGAAAACACTTCAAATCATCTTAATGGTCGACACAAAAGCTGACAATACTAAGAACATGATGCAGCAGCTTGAAATCACAGAAAAAATCGCTGGAGACTGAATGAACATTTTTCGTGATGTTTTCGCTGATAAAATTCAAAATGTCAAAATCGGGGATGAAGGAGTTGAAGTCCAAAATGACGAGTCGCATTTTGTTAAAAGTATAGTCGTGGTACTATTCTTCGTTGATGTTTTGATCTTTGGAGGTTATAGGCGCTTATAAAAAGGAATTTATTTTTTTCAGGTCATGTTATATGACATTTAAAATTTTCCTACTACTTCTAAGTCAATATTAATAAGTAAGAAATAATTTCAATTTAAAAAATCATTTGCTTTGGTCAACAGCAAATCTTACAATATAGATGTCCCATTCTAGATTCTAGAAATTCATTGGGTCAGTATTCGACAAAATATGTTATCTTGATGTTAGAGTTTTGGCATGGTTGAAAAGAATTTAATATAGCTGGCGTGACGTAATCAAAATGTCAATCATGGGAAATCAAAGAATGAATCTGATTGACCAACTACAGATTAGGTATGGGTATATTCTATGCAAAATATGATCTCTATCCTGATCTTCATTAGTAATGGAAACCAGTTTGATTTCGCTAAATTTTTTCAGATTTATTAAATGCCATTTTAAAGATTTTCATAGACAAGATTTCTATTTCATTTTTGACTATATTTCGTGCCACCAGATATCAGAAATTATTTTTTATTGTATAATTTACTTTTTTATATTTACTATTATTATTATTCCTTTTTCAATAAAGAACTATTTTTAGCTAGGATTAGGTTTTTGTTTGGTTAACATATGAATCTCCTATCCAAAATTATTACAAATCAAAGTATGTTTGGGCATCATATGGACTGAAAAAGAAGAAATAAGGGGCTAAGAAAAATAGTAGAAGGAATAGTGAGAAATTCTTTCTTCTGTGTAAATCCGAAATTCAGGGTATAGTTTAGAAGCATTATTCTTAAAGATTGTCACCAAAGTCTCAACTATAGAATGGAATGCGAGGAATTTGATGGAGTTCCATTTTACATTCACGTATAAAAGGAGTATCATTTACTCAGAGATCCATACTCGAAAATGTTCAAACAAATCTCTATTCTATTCGCATTGACCATCATGGTAACTATGGCAGGTCAGGCTCGTCGTATAGATTACAACAGTGGGATCCATCATGACCATTTCAGTGGAAGCAAGTAAAGCTAATTTTGATGATGAAAGTTCAAAAATAGATTTGATGAATAATAAATTTTGATTTCCATCAATGAAAATTATGCTCATTAATTAAAGATATGTTAGAAGAATCTATAAAATAAAAAGAGAAAGTAGAGAAAATAAATTTTTCAAAGCTTGATTGAACTTTTGATGGTTATGAAAGAAAGACATTTTATTTTACAGACATACAAAACAGACAGCATTGGTGTTGTAAATATATAAATTATTTATTCTGTAAACTAGGATGTATCATCTTAAAATCAAAGTGAGTATTTTATTCTAAGTTGAGTTAGTTGAGGGAACATACAATGTCAAAATACAACAGTATCTATGATGGTAAAGCAATTCAGATCATAGAGAAGACTGAGAGTGGTGAACTGATCCTCAAATTTGAAGAGATCAAAGAAATTCTTATTAGTGAGGAGATTAAGAATTTGCCCATATGCATATATAGTATCGCTGGGAAATTAAGGACAGCAAAATCTTTCTTCTTAAATAATGTTATCGGAGTTCTGGGAAAGAAACCTAAAAACAATCTCGAAGTAGGATTCGAATTTGCTAGTGGGCCGGAATCTGTCACGTCTGGAATATACATCTGGAGTGTGCCATTCATTGTGGAGGAACAGAATGAAAAAATTGCCATATTCCTCATAGATAGTGAGGGATCTTTTGATAAGTCAGTTGATCTTGATAAAAGTGCAACGATATTCATGGTTCTCACACTGCTGAGTTCCGTTCTCATATATACTGTGAAAAATATGATTGATGAAAGCGATATGGACAACCTAATCTCGTTTGCAGACAATGAAATATTAGACTCAAAGTTTCAAGAGTTACTTTTTCTCGTCCGAGATTGGGAATATGTTGATAAAATTCCATACGGCCCGGATGGAGGGCAAAAATATCTAGATGGCTTTATGAATAACAACGTGAGTGATCGTAACAAAGGGCCAAGGGAGGCTCTCAAAAGTATTTTCTCTGAGATCAAATGCATACTTTTGCCTGATTCCACAGTTCGTGCGCAGAAAGATAAGAACCCATCAGCTGAATTCACACAGGAAGTTGAGAATTTTGTGAAAGCCTACTTTTCACATGTTAATGAGAGGGTTAAAAAGGTAAATGGTGAGCCAATAACATGTGTCGAATGGCTGGAAAATCTAGTGACACTCTTATCAAAGTTAAAAGAAGGCTGCGCACCCAACGTCAAGAGTATTTGGGAGGCTAAGGCACAAATGGAGAATCAGCGAATAAAAAATAGAATTTCCAACGAACTCAAAGATAAAATGTTTGAGGTGATTTGTATAATTTATAACAATTAAAGCTTGTCGTGAATAAGAGAAACTTGACGAAGGAAGCCACGGAGTTATACGTGAAATACGAAAAGAGGATGAAAGATGAAATTAAGACAAATTTTCTTCCTACAAAATCTTTGTTTATAGAATTTAGAAACGAGTATGAATCAAATATACAGACATTCCAGAAAAGCCAAAATGTCATGATCGGGGTAAGACAGTTTTTTATTATTATTTTAGAGTCAAGCCCTTGCAGGTATTAACATTAAAACTGATGAAATTATATCGGAAATAAATAAGGTTTTTTTCACAAAAAAAAATGTCTACATACCAGTTGATGAATTTGAGACATTGTGGAAGAAGATGCAATCCGATAATATGAACAAGATGAAAAATATCCTCAAAAGTGCTTCATTAACAGATGAAATAATTATGTCCAAATTCCAGGAACAAAAAGATACCCTATTGACGAGAATAGGAATCCACAATGACACAATTGATAACAAGAATCAATCTCTAAGCCATCGAATTTTCATCGAGTTGAAAGACCAGATGGATGAGGTAAGATTAGATACTTGACATTCTAGACGTCTAAGGATTTAGCCCAGCTCAAGCATGTCTTAAACACCTGGGATACTAAAGAGAGACAGACAATTGAAATGTTCAATAAGGAAGCAATAAAACCTTGTAAGATTCTAGAAGATGAACTGATAACCAACATTCGAGTGTTAAAAACACATTTAATTTTATATAAAGAATTCAAAGAAAAGGTAATCATTCTCTAATAAATTCAGAATGATGAGATAATTAACTCATTGCTGGACACTGCACGGAAAGACCTAGAGGAAGAGGTATGTGTTGATATCAATTCATATTTTATAGCTCATTAAAATGGAGAACTATTCTAATCAAAACGAATTGGATATCTTGGTTGACAAGTTTGTTTCTGAATTATCAAAAAATCGTTTTGATGATGGCCAAAAGTCTCAGATTCTACAACCCCTAAAGTCAGCAGGGAACGTCCATCTTGAAACCCTCAAAAGGAAGGAGAAGGTGAGTTTTCATGAAAAATTTTCTTTGTTCCTATTGGCTCTAACTGAATGGGTACAGAAGGGTTCGGAACTCTAAGGCTAACAAATAAAACTCTTTCCTTTGTAGTCAACTTCAAGATGAATTAAATATTTCATGGAGGTATTATTATTAAAGTTTTATACCTCTCTGCCCCAAATCAGTAGCCAATGAATGTTCAGCAAACAAGGCCCAATCAGAATTGAGCAGATTTTTTCTATTCCTAATATTTCACAATTTTTGATAAAGCGTTTGTTTTAAAATTAATACTGCGTGTTTTCCCTTTCAAATGAACTAAAAATCATTACTGTGTCTTTAGTAATAATTGAGATAAAAAAGAATTGCACCATTCTGTACGCAATTGAATATATATTCCATGTTATCCCCGAATATTTTTGAGAAACTGTAAAAGCTGTAAGATTCATTGCAAAAATATTGTACCTTATTGGTGTGAAGACTGAAGTTTATGCCCGAAATAGAACTCAATTTCTTCATATTCTCAAGCATTGCATTTCTTTGATTATTAGGCTAGCTAAATCTGAAGAACACCTAACTCATCACCTGATAGTAGGGAAATTTTGACATTTTCAGGAAGAACTATGATTTGAGTTTCATTAAACAAGTTGGAATCATTTTAATTTTTTATGAATCTTGACATTTGGGGGCAAAGTTAGCTCAAAAATAGATTATGAATTTACGAGAAATCAGGGGAATTTTTCATAGATTTCGGGAATGAATTAGCAATTTCCAACCCAAAGTTGTGAATGATTAAATTTCAAAGCAAAAATTATGTCATTTTCAATAAAAAGTTTACGTAGAATCAAAATGATTGAATAAATTTTTTGAATTTTGAAGATGCGCCAAACTTCTATGAGCGTTTGTATGAGTTTAGATCATTAGTTCAATATAAGAAAAAAACCCTAAAATTCCGCGTTTAATCGTTTCAATCGTCTGTGATATTTGAAGATCAATAACTTATTTTTCAAAGTTGATGGCGTATAAACTGATAAGTGAGCAGACGGACTCGCTATTCTTGAAGGTGGACGAGATGATTGTGAAAAAGCAACAAGTAGATATGAAGGATATTTGCGACCAACTCAGCACAGCAAAAGAAAAAACATATAATGCAATGGTAAGCATCAAATTGGACAATGAGGAAAAAGCTAAATTGAGACGTTGCCTGGAGGAAAAATTTAAGTTTTGTCAACAAAAAATCAACTTACTTGTGGAAAGGCTACGGGAAGTAGGTTCCACTAGTTCTATTCAGAGTAAATTTGAAGAATCTTTTCAATACATGGCCAAACTCAAATCAGACTACTCGAATGAAAGTTGGATCACTGTAAGTTAGAAAATTGCTATGCATCTAAAGGCAATTATCCTGACTCAAAAACATTCTTAGGACTGAAAGATGAGTTTAAAAATGTCTATGCTATAGGGGGATCTGTTATTCGAAGCTTAAAACCAGTTTTGTGATTTATAACATGTGACAAATAGTAAATCCTTTAGTAAAATATTATATAATGGTAAATTTTTGAGTATGTCATGATTTTCAACTAAAGCTAGTTGACATGAAGATGAGAATTTCCTATCTTCACAAAAAACTCAATATTTTTATCCAGAAAGTCAGGAAAAAATTTATTTTTTTGGATCCCACTATGAAATGAGCTGATTAGTTTTGAAAACAAAAAAATTTCCGAAAAAAATTTAATCTGTCCAAATTTGAGCCGTTTTTTGAATTTCGGAAATGTTTCAAATTTTCACTTTTTCAACTTTCAAATCCAAAATTTTTTTCGATTTCAAAGATTTGAAGCAGATAAATATTGATATTCAGGATCAAATTTAGACGAAGATTTGGAATTTGGCCGTAGAATTTGAGAGAAAATTACTCTTTCCAAGAAAAAGTTCAATCTCTTTATTTTGGATAATTTTCCCTCGTGATAATCGAAAAATTCAAATGGTTTGATTTCCTAACGTAATGACGAATTTCTGTGAATTCCTGCAGGCAAATACCAAATCTTCGTCTAATTTTGATCCTGAATATCAATATTTAACTGCTCCAAATCATTGAAATCGAAAAAAATTTTGGATTTGAAAGTTGAAAAAGTGGAAATTCGAAACATTTCCGAAATTCAAAAAACGGCTCAAATTTGGACAGATTAAATTTTTTTCGGAAATTTTTTTGTATCCAAAACTAATCAGCTCATTTCATAGTGGAATACAAAAAAATTAACTTTTTCCTGACTTTCTGGATAAAAATATTGAGTTTTTTGTGAAGATAGGAAATTCTCATCTTTATGTCAATTGGGTTTAGATATTACTATTTAAGTATGAAATATGTATACCCATAAGAGGCCAATTAAAAACCTTTCTCTAAAATATTGTAATCATAAATGAACTGATGGGTATGACTGAAATATAGCGCTTAACTCTGAGCAAATTTGGGCATTTAAAATGGTAGATATTATAAACACACATGAAACTGTTGAGAATTTGTACCAAAGGATCCCTGTGATTATCTCCAAGATGGTTAAAAAATTGTGCTTGAGTTTTTTTACTTTCTTCTTCTTTAGTCCAAGGACAATGATTACATTTTATTCTCAGCAACTCAATAAACTGTGAATGATGATTCTTAAAGGTGTTCAGTTCGTTATCTGTTACTTTCACTGAGATAAAGTTATTACAATCAGGATCCATTTTTGATTCCAAGCCAATTTGTAATAATTTAAAAACAAATTTTCATCGAAATTTTAGGAATATTTTTTTGTTTCTTTAACTTCAATCAGGAATTTTCTAATATGAACGACTTTTGTGATTACGCTTATTACAAGAGATTACAGTGCACTGCGAAACTCATGGATATCAGAAAATAAGACGTATCAAGAGTCGAAATTCATCCAATGATATTAATTTTTCGTAAGGATTTCAAAAATCGAATCAGATTTAACCATTGAATAAATAAATTCTTTATTGTCTGATAGTGTAGTTAGTACAAATTAGAAATTTTCAAGATATTTATAAATTTCTTTTTTCTCTAGAGGAATTTTCTTTTTTGTTAAATCATTAAAAAAAGAGGGCAA
>SSNU01000360.1:0-54479 GCA_012064415.1 Gyrodactylus bullatarudis
TTATTTAAAGAAAAAGAGAAATAAATTTTCTTCATTTTGATGTATAATTTGTTATTCTAAAGCGAATTTTTGATTATGTAATTTTTGATCAAAGTTGGAATCTCATAACATATGATGCAACCTAATATTTGAAAATTCAGATGTTTAGTCATTTTCTGTAGTGAAATTCTTTGAAAAATTTCGGCGCATAATCAAAAATTGACGTTTACAGCTCTAATTCAAAAACAAAATTTGAAAAAAACAAGATTTTTCTCATTGCTTGAACCTCTCTTCCAATTGAGTGTTGAATAGATATTAGGTACGTCAAAAAATTTACCTTGAATAGTGAATAAACTCAACAATACGATATTTTCCTAATACATTGGAAAATAAAAAAGTCTAAATTCATATTCATTCAGTCTAAAAAGTAAAGTTGGTTGATATGAAGTTGAGAATCTATGATTTTTACCAAAACCTCGATTTTTACATTGAAAATTCGAATATTAATTCGTATGATAAAGATTTCTTGGAATCCTACTTTTACGATTTGAAGAAAAAAATTCTGAAAAAATTAATTCCATGAAAAATATGGTCATTTTTCAAATTTCTATTTGGCGTCAAAATCCCATTTTTTCGAACTTCGAGCTGAATATTTTTATTGATTTCAAAGTGAGAGAGTGATAAAAAGTTGATTTTCAAGATCAAAATAAAATCGAGGTTTTCGTAAAAATCATAGATTCCCAACTTCATATCAATTAGCTATATCATTCTTCATGTACGAATTCAATTCATGTCTCTACAATATTTCCAATATGCAGTCAAAATATTTTTCTGAACTAGAGAAAAATCCTTGAATATTTTCACCTTAATTGAATCTGATTGAATCTTCAAGTAAGAATCTAAAGCATTTCTTTCAAATTAGGAACGTAGAATATCACTTACTGAAAGTATTCAAGAGGAACCCAATGAGAGCGTGGACAAAACTAATGGAATTCAATGCAATTGTAACATTAACAGTAACACACGACCAGACATTGAAAGTCAAATAGTAAGCTCATCCCAACTTGATACTCTACAATATACAATATAATTTTATTCTTTTTTGTCATATTTTTTCAGGAGAAAATCAAAGCAGACAATTGCACTGTTGTTCGTGGAGATAATAACGCAACAGTCCATGATCACGAGCTAGTACTTAGTAGTAAAGAACTCGACAGTTTTGATCATCATAATCTTTCTGATATTTCTGTCAAAATAACCTTTCAGTGTTCTCATAAAACCTGTTCTCTTGCATCTAAGGTAATTACAGATTTCCACTTTTTAATATTCATACTTGATCTTCATAATTGATCACATTGAGTATTAATAATGATCCTTAGGGATACCAATAAAGACAAGAGGACTCATTGAGGTTTTTACGCTGGGCTTATTAATTTTATTCTCGATAACTAATCGTTGTTATAATGTTAAATTTCTAAATTTGAGCCACCATTTTTCAATCGGATTTTCACATCAAATTAATATTACATATATTCTGAATCCACCCTGAGAAAATCAGGTCAATTTGGGAAAAATAACGATTTTAGGGAAAATGGAACAGCTAAAAGCTCTCAGAAACTTATGCACAAGTCATGACAAGAATATTTTGATATAATTCAGGGGTAGAGAGAGAGGAGTTAATTTTCCACATCTATCTATGGGATATACCTCTATAATATACAGTGTATATGCATATCAGAAGTTCAAAATGCTTAAATTTAATTTTCGAAAACTACGATTACGCAGCATATAAAAAAATCTACTGGAAGCATCAAATAGTAAATTTTTCAGGGAAAAAATATTCGTCTTTCTCTGTTATATATGAATTAGAGAAAGAAAAAATTTCTTTCTGAACATTTTTCTATTTCATGCTTCAAATAGAATCGTTATGCTCCATAATTGCTGTTTTCGAAATCAAAATTTAAAAATTTTGATCTTCTGACGTGTCATTTCTCATTTCCCCTAAAATCTTTTATTTTTCCCAAATTGACCGGATTTCTCCCAGGGTATATTCAGAATATTAATTTGACATTAATTTATCATTTCTCGTCGTGAAATTCATTGAAAAATCATGGCGCAAATTGACATCATCAATTGAAATTATGCATATCTAAATGAAATTAAAAACACAAGGTTCAATAGGAATTTTTTCTTCTCCTTTTATTTTCTATCAGATGAACGCATAAACTCGAAAAGTTTATAAAAATTTATTACTCTATTATGAATTTTTATAAAGTCAATTTTATTTTAGTCAATCCTTTACCATTGTAAAAAGAATGGATAAGGTGATGTATCTCTTACAGCTAAGATTCAGGTAAAATCATTGATTTCACTTTCATTCACGATTCTCCCTGAAATCTACCTGAAATTATACACCGAGCATATATACCGAATATATGAGCTATCTAATATTTATAATACATTGTACATTAGCAATAGACCCGTTCTTTTTCCTTGAGGGATTGGCATTCAAAGAATTTTAATTCTGATTGAATGAGCCTTTCACAATCCCTACAAAGAAGGATTGATCTTTTGTGAAATAATGCTTGAATTGAATTTGGTTCAGGGTTTGTAAATTTAAAAAAAATTTACGGATTATCACCCAAAGAATATTTCATTCTGATTCGTCTGTCATTTGTTTTTCATTTCTGGTGCACTTCAACATTTACTTTAACCTCAGCACTATAGAAGAATGATGTCTTATCGAAAAGAACAAAATAATGAAAATCTAGTTTCAGAAGTAGAAGTTTTTTTAGATAATAATAATTATAATTCAGTTAGATTCAGTCTTGATAATGACAAATTCTTGATATGGATTCTCATTTGAATCAACTCGAGAATAACGGCTTGAAATATCATCAAAATCTTATGAAACAAGCTTTCAAGATTCTTGGTGAAAACTGGTGACTCTGTCCGTGTTAGACTTTCCGAAATTGATAGAGTTAAAGGTGATCTAAAATTCATCTTATACGTTATTTTAGAGTTTTCTGATAAGAAAACCTGTTTAGAATTGAAACTGAATCAGGAATAATAAAATTTTTACTCAATAAGTCAATTCGATTTATTTTGAGAATTACTCTAAATTTCTTTCTTTGCCATGTAATAATAAATAGACTACTCTTTACTTGAACTGAAAAGAATTTTGGTCACTTATTAGTACAGTAAGATTTATGACCCCCAGATATAATTCACAAAGATAATTTTTTTAAATCTAATGAAATCAATTGAAAAGTATGCTAGTCTAATATACAATGTACATTGCTAATATATATGGTATATGCTCGGTGTATAATTTCAGGCAGATTTTAGGGAGAATCATGAATGAAAGAGAAATTGATGATTTTACCTGAATTTTAACTGCTTCATGATTTTAACTAGTTGATTTTATGATTTCCTAATTCACGGTTTTAACTGTAACATATCCACTGCCATCAACATGTGTAATGTTTCCAACAATTATAATTATTAGCTCATACATATCATAAATAAACCTAATTGATATGAAGTTGGGAATCTATGATTTTTACAGACATCTCGATATTTTCATCAGGAACAAAAAGAAATATCGTTAAAATTATTGAACAGCTGAACTCGTAGTATTTAATTTAATCAGAATGCTGAATTTCTATTTTTTTCAAAAAAAAATTGCTTGGGTCTTTAAGGGTTATAATATTTAACTCATACATATCTTAAATAAACCCAATTGATATGAAGTTGGGAATCTATGATTTTTACAGACATCTCGATATTTTCATCAGGAATTCGAATTTGTTAAAGATTTTCTGGAATCCTACTCATTCTGCCTACTTTTACCATTTGAAAAAAAAATCTGAAAAAAAAATTATTTTTATGAAAAATATGGTCATTTTTCAAATCCCATTTGGTGCCAAAATCCCATTTTTTCTAACTTTGAGCTGAAATTTTTTGTTGATTTGAAAGTTGGAGGCTGATAGAAAATTGATTTTCAGGATCAAGATTAGACAAGAAAATCAATTCAACTGAATCTGATCTAATTCTCAACCCTAGTATCGTTTGGGAGCGGAATTTTTTGATCATTTTCACTACTTGAAAATCAATGAAATTTCGATAATTCAAAATCTCTCGAAAATGGGTTAACTGTCGGTAATTTGACGGTGCTAGTCAGCTTTATTATCTAATTTTGATCCTGAAAATCATGTTTTTTATCAGCTTTCAAATCAATAAAATTTTTGAGTTTAAAGTTTGAAAAAATGGGATTTTGGCACCAAATGGGAATTTGAAAAAAAAAATTTTTTCAGATTTTTTTTTCAAATGGTAAAAGTGGGCAGCATGAATAGGATTCCAGAAAATCTTTAACAAATTTGAATTCCTGATGAAAATATCGAGATGTCTGTAAAAATCATAGATTCCCAACTTCATATCAATTAGCTTTATATAGAATTGAATAATTTTTATTTGAGTGTTCTATCTACACATAGCTCACTTTAAAATTTGCACAACTCTTCACCAAGTGAATCATAAAGAGTGTATTTTGAAGTAAAACTCAAATTAACTTGTATAAAGGCTTTTTTTCTATTCGTTCTGATCTATATATTTAATAATACGTTCTAGCATTGGATCGCTTTTCCCGGTAACTTTCCACCCATTGTATTGTTGGCCTAAACGGCTCAAATTTATTTTGATTCCAATTCTTAACTGGTTGCAGTATTGAATTTGGTCATCTTTCAATCTGACTTCCTAATAAATCTGCATCTGATATATTCATAATCCTTTTTAGAATATGAGTGAATATTTTTCTCTGACAATGTTTGTATTGATATTTAAGATAGGTACGAGATAAGATAGCCTGATATTCTTCCGTGTATCTTAGACATGTAGGGAAGTTTTTTAATCAAAATTTTACCGTTTTTAACCATTAAACATGAATCAGATAGACGTTTAAATATTCTAATTTTAGTTATCAATTTTATATAAAATATAAAACGTAAAATGTCTATAAACCAGATTACGAGAATCCCTCATAGAATTTACTACGATTATAATTAGAATTTCATATGATATGTATTTTGCAATTAAATACTGAGATGTGTAAAACAGAGTGTATCATTTGTATCCTTTGTATAATCTTTGTCATATTTTTCGTCAAGAATCTTCTTTTGCATATGGGGTGGGTGCTCAATTGATTTATTGAGTTCTAATTTCGTGAATCAGATATGTAGAATGAATTTATTGTCTTTTATCTAGTTTTTTCTTATTCAATGATTTTTATCATCTCAAGATTGCCAGTGAAGGTAAAATTGACGTGGAGCCAATGAAAGCTGAACTAAAAACCGTCATCTCATCGAGGGATCAGTTCTCTTCACATTCATCATCAGACGATAGTGATCATTTGTTGACATCATGTTAAAATATGGTATTATGGATGGTAACATTGTCCTCATTTGAATTTATTTACAAATTTTGTTTTCTTTTACAGAATCATAGAGACAAATATTTTTAAAAAAACCTATTTAATAATAATTTGATTACATTCTAATGTAAGGTTAGTTGATATAAAGTTAGGAATCTATAATTATGACAAAAATCTAGATATTTTCACTTGAAATGATTTGAACATGTTAAAAATATTTTTAGAATCCTAATCATGTTGCTTACTTTTACCACCTGAAGAAAAAGTTTCTGAAAAAATTAATTTTTCAAATTTCGATTTGGTGGGAAAATTTCTCTTTTTGCACTTTGAGCTGAAACTTTTTATTGATTTAAAAGCGACAGAAAGGTCAATCAGAAATAAACAAGAATTTATCACCGTTAAATTCTCGACAGTTCGAATTACAGAAATGTCATTGATTTTCAAGTAGTGAAAAGGAACAAAAGATCGAAATTCAGTTCCCAACCAATTCTGTCATTTTTAAATCAATAAAAAAAGTTCAAAAAATTGGATTTTCGCGCCAATTCAAAATATGAAAAATGACGATATTTTTCCAGATTTTTTTTCTTCAAATGGTTAAGGTAAGCAACATGATTTTGAGTTCTAAAAATTCTTGAACATATTCGAATCCTTGATGGAAAAATCAAGATTTTTATAGATTCCCAGCTTCATATTATTTAACTTTGCGTTAATCCTTTGAAAAATTCTTTTTCATGATTACTTATTATGTAAGAATGATTTAGTCAATTGAAAAAATTATTGTACAGTATTTTAAAAAACATGTAAATATAAATATTCTAATTTATTTACATATTTTTTTATTATTCACTCATTCAAAGATTCTTAGTGTCAGATGTTCCGCTAATTCTAACTTTTGGTATTTCAAGACTTTTCTTGATAAAATTCTTTTCATAAGCTCCATAAAGTTCGTCATATGTCTAAGAGAGGTTTATTTCAGCTACCCAAGACCTACCTTTAAGCATGATTTCACATCAAATGCTAATTTTTTTATCAATTCATCTTTTTCTTGAATAAATTTCTAAATAAATTAATGAAAAAATGTTGACAAAAACTCTAACCTCAATATTCAATCTTGCAACGCTAACACTTTCATCGTCAGCATTCAAAGCAGAAATCAAGACTAAAATTTGGGCTTCTCTCTTTTGAAGCTGGTCCATTACTTCGTCCAGCTTCTTCTCCAAAATCTGATTCATTAGGCTAATCTTTTGTTGAGTGTACATGAGTGCATTCTCTAGTTTGGATTCAATCGAATCAAATAGCTCCTCATAATTTCTCAATCTTTCCGTTGATACAGTATACGCATTCATTAGATTATTAACTTGAACCTTGGAATTCTTCAGAGCACTCCTTGTTCTAATGTGACTAACAACTTCTTTCTTGTACAATTCTTTGGTCGCTAAAAGCTGATTATTTTCATTTTGAAGTCTTTCTAGTTCAATGGTAGCCCTATTTAGTTTGCTTGACGTTTCCTTGAATTCTGTTGACATTTTCAAGCTTCTATTTTTAAGATCCTCAATTCGATCTTTGAGATTTTTTATCACGCTTACAGAACTTAGTGTAATGTCATTAAAATAAGATTTGCAGCTGATAAAGGCACGTTCATGGTCCTCCATTAAATCTTTAATATGATTATTCTTACGCTCTTCCAGATCTAGCAGCTGGTTCTTATAATTATCTTCTAGCTCTTGAGCAGTCTGAAGAGAGGATTTTGCTGATTTTGATTCAATTTCTTCAACTCTATTGATGAAATCTTGTTTATTGAGAACCATAAGTGTTTCTGAGTCTAAATTAATTTGTTTTATCAAATGGACATTATCTGATTTTTCTTTCCTCAATTTTGCTTTCAGCTGATAATTTTCTTCTTTTAAGATACGTATCTCTTCTAAATAATTTTCTTGAATAGAGTCATTCTTTTTAATCTGATCTGATTGATAATTTGACAATTCAGATCGTTTTTCGTAAACAAGATGACGAGTTTTATGGAAATATGCCTGTAGCTGACATTTTTGAAGATCCATCTCTTCTTTTAGCTTTTCATCTTTGATACTTAGTTCCTTCACTGCTTGTTCATACCTATATCTTTCAATTTCCCAAAATTTGAGAACTTTATTTAATTCTAAGTTTGCAATATTCCTCTCTTCAACTTCTTTGCTTAGTTCTCTTTTAAGTCCTTGGATAAAATCCTCCATCATATGAAATTTATCCGCATTTTTTTTCTGATTTACGTGTTTAGTTTTTCCTTTAGGCATAGGTGTTTAATTCTTAGAATTTTAATAAAAAAATTTATCTCTACAAATTTAAAATTGATTCAATGAGTATATATCTATGGAAACAAATTTCTTGTTCTCAATAGATTTTTGTTTGAATTTATTAATTATCGGAATAAAATTTCTGAAGCCCGTTTGGAATTCTCCAACCGTTAGAATTTTATTTTAAACGTTTAATTCTCTGCAAATCATCTATATTCGGAAAAAAAGAATTCTCTAGATTTATTTATCAATTTCAATAATCATGGCCAATGTTAAAGCAACAAATGTGCACAGCACTAATCAAATGACAGACAATCTTAGCAGAGCCGATATACTAAATTGGATAAACACGTGTCTTGATGCTAGTTATGGCAAAATCGAAGAGCTTTGTTCTGGTGCTGCCTATTGTCAACTTATGGACATGCTATTTCCAGGGACCTTACAATTCAAGAAAGTCAAATTTAACACGAAGCTTGAACACGAGTGTATTAATAACTTCAAAGTGTTGCAGTTGTTGTTCAATAAGCATGGAATTGATAAAGTTGGTGTAAAATTATATTTTTTTCTTTACTCTACTTTATTTCATTAAATAATTAGGATGTTCCAATAGAAAAGTTGATCAAAGGAAAATTTCAAGACAATTTCGAATTTGTTCAATGGTTTAAAAGACTATTTGACGCCAATTATACAGGTCATCCTTATGATGCTCTTGCTGCTAGAGGGGGTGAAGTTATTATTGGTAGTGCTAAAAATAAAATTGGAGCAAAATCTTTATCCAAACCAGCTGTGCAAACCTCGGTAAGAACACCACCTAAGCAAACCACTCGTCCTATTCCTCCTTCAGCTTCACCTTCCCCCGCCTTGAGACCAGTTGGTACAAATAACAATAGTACTGCAAACGCAAAATCAAACAAAGAGATTGAAGATTTACGCGAACAAATTGAGAATCTCAATAGTCAAATGGAGGTCGATAAGCAAGAACTAGAAGGTCTTGTTAAGGAAAGAGATTTTTATTTCAATAAATTAAGAGACGTTGAAATCTTGTGTCAGAAAAAGGACCCCGAACAAGATCCATTTATTCAGGAAATCTTGGATATTCTTTATGCTGCAGATGTAAGCTACTTAATTGACTACATGTATAATTTTTATTGTAAAGTGCACTGTCAACCTCTTTGAAAGTTTCTGTAGAACCCAGCCGAAGATCTATCAACATGTATGAACATTTGATTAGGCTCATAAAAGTTTATTCTTCATTTACTAATATTAGCTTGAATTGTACAAATTCGCAATTCTATCTTGAATCATGGCAAAATACACAATTTGCCCGCTGTTAACCTTAAAAAATTAATCCTCAGCATCAAAACCTTTAGCTTATTTTATTCAAAGGTCTACAGTGCACTTTATAATTGAATCGAATAATTTGATTTATAAATATTGATATAATATAGAACGACCAACCTGGAGTCAATGAAGAAGTAAGTCTTTGTGTAGTTTACACTTAATCTGTGAAAAATGCATAGACTCTGTAAATGTAAACTGATAGAAAGTTACTCTGATTAAGAGAATAATGAGTCAATAGCTATATTTGAGAATATATTATTGCAATGATATTTTCTTAACAGGATGACGCCGATAAAAATGGCGAGGAGCCTGAAGAGTTCTGAAGAATCCTTTCGATGCATTACCAATAAATTTTTTTGTTTCACAACGACAATGATCCTTGTCAATTCCTTACCTAACTCTTCACCTGAAAACATTCTTATTCACCTTCACCTGGTTCATCATCATGACATGCCTTGATTTTCAACCTCTCGATTATGACAAGAATCTTTTTCTTCGATTATACCCATATATACCTTGTAAGGCATAATAACTATAAATTATTAATGCTAAATTATGCTGATTAAAAAATACATATATCTCCCTTAAATATCTCATTGTTACTAATCATTGATTATTCTCAATTGCACAAGTGCACTTTAGTCAAAGAAGAATTTTTATTATGAAGAATAAATCTATTTACCGAGAGAGACACTTGTGAAGATTACAAAAAGTTACTGAAAACTGTCCCCAACTTTTAAAGTACACAGTGTGTTTAGTTAGTTAAATAATTGGCGTTGATTTCTTTAGACCTTCCCTGATTTATATAGTGGAGTAGATAATGTATGCAGTTATTTATACCCTCACGATGCTTGCAACATGATTAAATTCTAAGAGAGATTAGAAAAAAATTGATTATTTTATTGAGTAATCTCAAGCGAGAAAATAAGAAAAGTTTGATATGAATGAATAAAAGTGAACCTAGTGAGAAAAGTAGAAAGATTTACTATCGATCTGAAATGTAAAATGACTCAGATTTCCTTCACTCAGGTCATGTATCCGGATGACTACTAAGTAAGTTTTACAATTATACTCTGCAATGCTGTATTGCATTCAACATGTGTTGTACTAAATTGATGAAAATCAACCAATCATATTAACTTATAATTACGACCAATCACAGATGAGCTATGGATGAAATCCTAGAAAATATTTAGGGAATTTTTTATATATCTCAAACTTATGATGTTAGAATAGCTATGAAGACTGTATTTTTTATAATATTGATAGTGGAAACATTAGTTCTATTGTCATGTCAGAATGTAACCACAGATAAGTATGAGTTCGAAAAAAAATTATTCCAAGATATCCTTGATGGTTACGATCAAAATGCCAGGCCAATAATAAATTCGTCTCTGCCAGTCAACCTGAACTTACAAATTATCCTCAACGAATTAATTGATTTAGATGAAAAAAATCAAATTCTCGTGAGTACTTATTTATCATGTTAAATTCGTTTAATGGTTAATGATTAATGAGTTAAAAAACTACTCCCCTAAATAAATAATTACAAGGAATGCTATTAGATAAATTAACTTCTTCTTTGAGTAAAATTCTAGATCTCCACAGTCACTCATGGGGGAAATAGGAATTATTGATTTCTGCAAAGTTTGCAAAATTTGGAGCGAAGAATTTTCTCAAATTTGATAGTTTTTCACAATTCCTTTTCCTGCTTCAATGAACACAGAAGAATTTTTCTCTCACACCAAACTCTACGAACCTAAATAAATCTTACTAAATAATTTAGAAAAAAATCATTTTTGTGAAAAAAGAAGAAAGAATATCTTCAAAAATACTAACTTTAATGAAATAGGTAACATTTTTTTCCTGAAAGCAGGAAAAATAGTCTTTTCAACATACGAATACCTGCCAAATGGGAAAAGTTACTTGCTTAACTTATTTAACCCATAGATTTCTTCCCTGTGGCTTCAAATGTTTTGGGTTGATGAACAACTTCGCTGGGACAAGAATGCTTTCCATGACAGAAGCTTGAATAAGACCATCGACCAAATTTTAATCTCATCTGATAAAATCTGGGTTCCTGATCTGTACGCTTACAATTCTGTTGCGGATGGGGAAGGTGAAATATTCCATGCTCCAATTAGCAAGGCTGTTGTGTTCTATAATGGTTTGTCATTTCTTTAATAATGTAATTAACCCTAGTTCTGGAAATACACAAAAAATTTCATTTACTGTATAAATTACCCCCAATCTGAAAGGGAATAAATTTTTTAAGAAAAATGTAGATATAAATAGAGAATAATGAAGAGGATTTATTCATCTATGGCAATTTTCAAATTTTACAGCATAATGATCTCTACAAGGGAAGTTCTCACACTTTGAACATAACCTGTTCTATCAAGATTACGTGGAAAAATAGGGCATCTCTTTTTACCTGAAACAACGCATTTTTGAAGGAGGTTCATCGTTGATAGAGATTTCTAATAAACTTCGATCCCGTTTGTTTGTTAGTAGAGTCTTCTTCAAAGAAACTTTTTGAGATTGCTTTTCATTATCATCAACAAATGCTGGATATTTCATACAATAAAGAACATACGCATTATAGACAGTCAGATCTAGAATATTCCTTGTACCTCTTTTACAACTGTAGTAGCAAACAAGTTGATCCAGTGTATCCACTCCTTCTTTTGTTGTGTTGTAACGAAATTATTTCCGGTTTAGAGCCGCTATCATCATATTTAGTGTGTAGAATTGATAAAAGAATAACAGGACGGTTTTTCTTTTGCCCATTCGAAGTAGAACATTGTGATTATTGAAAAGATATTCTTTGACATTTTCATCAATCTTCTCATCAGAAAATTGCTTAGGAAGAAATCTTCTTGAAGAACACATGTTCCAACTAATGATGTTTTTTGTCACAAGGAAATCAGAGAGAGTTCAATCGAGGGGAAGAAATTATCACATGTGAATAAATATTGATGTCAGCATTCAATCGCTTCGATTGTCTGAAATCGACAAAAATTTTGAACTCAAACGTTGAAAAAGCGGAAAATAGGCGTATTTTCGAAATTCAAAAGTTTGTCTATATTTTTTCGGAATTTTTTTATTCCAACAAATAATAGGCTCATTAAATCATCTAATGTAATCTAATGTAATTTTTTTTCTCACTATCCGAGGAAAAATATTCAGTTTTTAAAAATATCACCTACTTTTAGTTATTGAAATATACATAAAAGTAACTAAAACCATTGCCAAAAGATTTTCGAAAATAAACTTCTACAAAATCAGCCTTCTTTATGAAAAATCCATTAACATTTTTTTGATAATTAATCATTTATTCTATTCTATCCCAAGTTTTATCCCTGGCCTGATTTGCGAAGGATTTTTAATGTAGTAAAATGGATTTTTTGATCATTTTCACTTTGTTGCTTAGTTTGTTACATGAGTTTAGTCCATCGAAAATTTATTCAAAACAATCATTTCTATATAGCTATTGAATTTTAGTCGGTTAAGTTAAGGTCATTGTACCTTTAATGGACTCATAAATGATTCCCTTGAATACATGTAAACCTTTAATATTCAGTAGGTTTCAGTTTAACATTTAAATTAATTTCTTATTTCGAATTACTAATTCCTAGTTGTAGATTTCCAATTTTGAGTAAAAAACAAGAATTATAACTGTTTTCATTATCATGGTACAGATTTTAATGCAATTAATCTTTACTTAGGACTCGTTCAATATCGAGTCCCAGTGACAGTCCAAACCTCATGCCAACTTAATGTCCTCTACTTTCCATTCGATCACCAGGTTTGTGAAATTCAAATTGGTTCATGGTCGTACAGCGATAAAGAGGTAAAATTGAGCATGGCCAGGTTAAACCAGAAAATGACCCCAAAAGAACTTAAAAGATGGTCGAAGGACATGTCAGCTAGAATGGAGAATGTCGAATTAGCCATTCGAAGCTTACGAATTGTTGAGAGGAACATAACCTTTGAGGACCGCAGCAATGTCACACATGTAAATTAACCAACTAAAAACAGTCAGGCTAGACATTAATGGTTTTCATCTATTTTTTACAAGGTTGTTCTCAAAATACACATACAAAGGCGATCACTCTTTTACGGATACACAGTTATAGCGCCAAGTATTCTCTTGTGTGTCATAACAATCTTTAGCTTCTGGCTCCCATCCGGGAATGCTCAGAAAATTGACATGGGTCTAACTGTATTCCTATTTCTATACTTTTTACAAGTGAGTCGAAAATTCTTTCCTGATTGAAAATTCAAAATTGATTTCGCGAATAAATCAAAAGCGTTCCATTTATGAAAACCAAAATTGTGATGCACAAGAATATCGGTTAAAAACCTCTTTAGTGGCACCAACATTTTCTCATATCGACAGCCGCCTCAACGGATGGAAATTGATCTTGGTTCTAACACATTCAGGCATTCTTTTTGACTCGCCAAGTTGAACTCTGGTTGAAATCTGTTTTATAGAACAGGGCGTTTCTATTGTTGAACTTAAGCAAAATCTCAAACTATTTTCTATAAAATCCAAAAATATTCTCGATTCAATTATGCCATATGTTGAAAATACTCTATTTGTCCAGTGTGCGATTAGCAAAAAACACTAAAAGTTGTACATTGACAGGGTGATTTATTTAAGCATACCATGTTTGAAATTGAGCTTTATTCAGAATCTTGAAATATCTGAATGGTTGTTGAGATTGAAATATTTCGATAGAAACTAGATCTTGAGAATTTCCCAGTTATCTCACAACTTTTCTTGCAATGAATGAACAATTTTTTGGTAATACAGTAATGTCAGAAAAAATAGGCTTATATCAGAAAATTATGAATTATGTCAAAAACATAGGAATTTATCAGATTCTTTTCGACTATCAATAAAGTTCATTTTCATTAAAAAATTATTCAATAAAAAACTTTGACCTTGATCGAGGGCCCCTTTAACATAATATTGGTCCATAAAATATGGATTATCTTTTGAGTCTATAGATGGAATTTCTTTGAATGTAGTTGAAGTACAATAGATTTCTGATCAGAAAAAATTAACAAATTATCAAGTTTTTTGCGAGCATTTTCTAATTCCGAAAAAATGTAAAATTTCAAGTTTTACTAATTCATTGAGTAGAGTCACAATGATTCCATTTAAGGTTAAAACATGCGCCAACTTTCATGATTCAACTCATAAAGTTCAAGAATTTCTTTTGATTTTAGGATTTATTTTGATAAATAATAGTATTAATAGTAAATTATTATTACTCCAACTAATTGAGATTTAGATGGATTGACTAGCGTTCCAACCATGATATTTACATAGCTCTCCTTGAGAATCTCAGATTCATCAACTATCAAGAATATCTATTTATCGTGTAAATTCTTTTTGATATTCTCTATAATTTCCACATAATATTTAAATACATATCCTCTTGCTTTTTCGTTACTGGGTAGTGGATGAACGATGTTACGAAAGACTTGGCATAATTTTTGATTTCTCAACTTCCTTAGAGGTATACCAGCATTCAAGAAGGCCTCAGAAATTTCTTCATGAAAAGTTTTTTTCAGACTTGTTTCCAAATTAATTTGAGACAATTTCAAAGATTTATTGATGATCTGTGTTGAATGATGTAATCCTTTTTAGCTCCTGAAAATTTTCCTCTGCATAGTTTGCATTCAAGACGGGAATCTTTTAGAAGGACGAACTCATCTGGGAACTCTTGAGCAAACTGCAACATAATGAATAATGAAGTTTATTTATTAAGAATAATAAGTTACAGTATTCCCATTGGCTGTTTATCGAGTCCCCCACAAAAATAAAATATAATTCAGACAAGGAAAAAATTTAATTTGATTCAATCCCCTAAAAGAAGAACCCAAAACTAAAATAGGCAAAAAAGGCAATCCCTGCCTAAAAAGGCAAAAAAGGCAAAATTATCTCGGCTATTAATACATCTAGGGAAAAAAGGATTGGATTTTTAGTCGTTTTTATCTGTTCTAGGATGACTGTCAAAAAAGGCATCTTGGTCGCTCTATTAATAATATTAAGTGAACACGGTCAAATACCCCATCTAGAACTGAATATTCCTCTAAATCATAAATCTACAGACAGATTTCTAGTTCTATTTTATATGAATGATCTGAGGATTTTTTTGATTCTCATTGTTTTTTTCCCTTTTCAGGTAATGATTGCAGAGAATACTCCAGAGTCAAGTTCCCCACCCTTGATCGGATCATTTCTCACCATGGTAATGACACTAAATTCAGTCTCATTAGTATTTGCTACAATTGTTCTCCATCTTAAGCGTCGTGCAATGACAGATCCATGTCCAGCTGTACCTCATCTTCTCATTCGAGTGACAAAAGATATCTTTGGCCCATTAACATTCCTTCCTTATAGTAACATAACTGAACACTTTTTTACCCAGATGAATACGCAAGCCATAAAACAATCGAGTGTTGAAATTCCCATTTACGAAGAAGAGCTCCCCGGCATTCGTAACAACTCTCATACTAATGAAAATGAACTATTAACTGGAAAAGATTTGTCCCGACTGAGAATATTTGAGTGGTGCTACATTGCTCAGGTAGTTGATAGACTTTTATTCATCATTTACATAATCGCCAACTTGATATCCATCTTTATTATGCTTATTTTCATACCCTCAATAAATGACGTGGAACTTTAGTCAGTTAGTAATCATGATTTCAGATTAATTGTACATATATATCAATGAATAAATTAAAGTATTAGAGCAATCATACATTCCTGATTAATTTTATGCCAGTTATGAAATATTATCTGTTTCCAATGAAGAACTCATTGTGAGGATTCAGAAGACAATAGTCTTGGGTCAAAATTTGAGTTTATAAACAGAATCTAGAAATTCTATTAAGGGAGTTGTATAGGCTAAACAAGGTTGGTTACTAACGTTACGTAAACTTTGAGAATTTTCCTCCTTAGTCTAGACAAATAAAAAATATTTAAGAAATGTTCAATCTACTTGCAAGTAATTTGGTATAAATATATACTAAAAATAGATTTTCCCTCAATGATCTTAACCCGTTCAGTCCCAGAGGTCGTATATGACCTCTAAATCAACAGTTTTAGGCGATCGCTGCATTTTAACAGGTTCGAAGGGGTTAATAAGTTTTTGAACATTTTAATTTCTAGAACAAATATATTTACAGAATTTTAATCAAATTTGAAATAGTTGAGCTTTCAGAAACTGCTGCATCTTGGATTCTGTAACAATTTTTTTATTCAGCTTGAAATCTTGCAAAATTGTTGAGTTTATCGTTGATAGAATTGCTGTCGCATCATCATAAGGCCAGGATCATTTTGCTAGAGTTAAAATAAATTTGATTAAATTCAATCTTGTTGTTTCTTACTCTGTGGATGAAAAATACAAAATTTCCAACTACTGTATGATCTTAATTGTACAAATTCAAATACTAGTGGTGACATTAAACACAAGAGTCAAAAAAATCTATTTTTCTTCAACGAGTCATCTCGAAATTCCCTGTGGAAGATTGATTTACCTCTCGGGATTGAGTACAGTCGTGGACAGAACTGGTGGAGTGAACCTTCACGAGAAATCGCGTGAATATTTTCGGTATATTCCTGATGTAATATCGGTATATTGGTAAGAGAAAACATATGGAATCGTTAAATTTCCGATAAAAGACTTAGAACACTATGATGTAAAAATCATGAATATAAGATTGCAAGATAAATTATAAATGGATTAAAATTCAACAAATATGTTTTTTTTAATACATAATCATTATAAAGTATACTTATTTTAATAATTTTTATCTCAATAAAACTCAGTTTTGTATTAAGTAAAGAGAATGGAGGAGATGAAATCTCTAATTTGATGAATATTATAAATCATAGATAGGAATCAGCTATATTCAAGAAATGGAAACATTATAATATAACTATGCCTTACCACATTTTAAACACCGCATTAGACTAGGGATTCGGAATGTTTTTATTGAGTTTATTTCTTGGAGTGTCGCATTTATGGATAAAGTCTTCTGCTAGTTCATGTTTCAGAAATCGTTCTCAGTAAAGTTCATGTTGGTTAGCAGAAAAATGAGAATACTTGTATAATGATTGAAACAATAATTTTGATTAATCAATTATTTATCAAACTTTGGGAAAAGGCTTTTAAAATATACTAATTTAAGGGTGAATTAATTCAGAAATAAGCCCTGTATGGTTAGGCTTGCTCAATGTACTTCAAGTTAAGTATGGAGCATAGTATTCGGGGATTTGTATATAATCATAGACTCGAATAGACTCAATAGAGAAAAGAATAGCACTCAAAAGGAAATGTATGGCACTCAGGGTTTTAGTTGATTCTCATTGGCTAACGCGAAACTCCCCCTAAATCGAATTTTTCGCTGTACCCGAAGTGAAGTGTTACCAATCTTTCTAAAGATGATCACTGATCAGAGAAGCATTCAAGAAAAGAAATGCTTTCTCCAATCATCAGCTAGCTGATATGAGGATGAGAATTCATGATTAACTCGAAAAATCTTTTTCAAATTCCCTTTCTTTCAAATTTACACCAAATCTTCACTTTATTTTTTTCATAAACCTTTCCTCTCCATGAATAATATGTGTGGATTAGAATCCCGATAGATCAGACGAATAATCATCTGAAAGTGTCATTTATTGTTTCTTCTTTTTTAATTTGTAACGTGTGATATAAGCGTCAATAAATCAAAAGAATACAATCGCAGATCGATATAATACTTGGAATTCAATGTTCTTCCCTAGAACAAAAAAAATAATTATGACTGAACAAATGACAAGAGTGTTAACTTTTATCAGAACGCTGGAAACCTTTTCTTGACATAATAATTTGGTCTGAATTCTTAAGCAGTCTCTAGTCAATAGAGTGGGTTAAAAGATTTATTCAATAGACACCTTTAATGATTAAGAACAGTGTAGAAATTACAGTGTTTTTAGACATTAAACCTACTAGCAAAGTGTGGTCACTGGTTATTACTATATCCATGTGAACCCAAGTCTTCAACGGTGAGAGGCAACGCTTCTATCCACTAGGCCAGAACCCCCGTTCGTCTCCTATTACTCAACACTCTCATAGTCTTTAGACACCTTTAATATCTTCTCTTGAAGTTGGTTAAATACGTTAATCTATGATTTGTACACAAAGTGTTTACTAAAAATCTTTTTTTTGTTGTCGATTCAGGTCCAAAAAATATCTTTTATAAAGATATAAAAGATTTTTTGGCGCCAATAACTCATTCAAACGAAATTTTTCTGTATCAAAATAAGACAAGAAAACCCATGAGTACAATTAAATTTTCGACAGACACCCATTTTGAATCATGGTTATAAATATGAGGTCAAAATCTACTTTTTATGCTTGAAATGATAGATTAAAGTGTGAACGTACTTGAAAGTTGGCAGGAATTGGAGCATTAGGCTGTCCCATATAGGGACCGTACATTTTCATAAGGTCAGGATAGATTTGGGCATTATTTTGAGCATATGATTTCTTTCTACTGGCTCGATTGAAGCAAAAGGAATAATTCTTTCGATTGTTCCAAATAAAGAGTGATATAGAGCTCAGGAAGGAAAACTTTTGGAAAAAATAAAATTACCAAACTTATTTCTATAGAAGAAAACTTGATGCCAAACTTACGAATAATATCCCCAAAAGGTATAGCTTACTATTAAGATAGTATCTATTCTGTAATTCATTTGACTTTAAAGGATAAGGCTCGAAAATCGTATAATTTATTAAAAGGTCATCTTTCAGCGTAAATTTTTGTGGAATATGTAGGGGCTTGATCGGATTCTTTAAAGATAAAACATCAAGTTAAATTTGAGTAGGGTAAATTTTTATACCACACACATTAGGATAATTAAAAAATCTTCTCGAATTATATTTTTAAAATTTTGTTCTGTTAGACCAAATCTCATTTGAAAGTAATAATTTTTAAATCCGCGCCAACACATTTTGAATAAACTTTACTACGATAATTTAAAGAATTCTCGTTTTCGAATAATCTGTTTAAATTTTAGAATAGGAATTGTTCTGATAGTTATTTAAAATTGTTTGATCATCTTTCGACTTATACGCTAACGAGTCTAGACTCAAATGTTAGTTTTTGGCACCTTCAATTAGATTATGTTCACATTTTTATAGTTCTGTTTTGTACGACTTTACTTTTAAAAAACTATAAATTTAGATATATTTTCACAGTTATTTTAGAGACACAAAAAGGATTCTGATTTTAATGAAAAAATGAGAATTGGAAGACAAGTGAATAATTAGTAATAAAGCTTTTATTTCAACGGTTCTCATCAGACTCTTACATCGTCGAGATATTTATTAGAATCTAATCTAAATCAGAATCTTGTATATTTGAAAAAAGTTCGGCAATATTTCCCACAAAAAGGATTATTTGATGAAACATTGAAACTGAATATTCAAAAACAAAGCAGTGGGATTTTTATTTCAGACATTGCATTCTCAAACAATAAACAGGAAAGCAAAGTTCTTTCCATGCAACAATAAAACACAGTTTGTTGCATTCTGAAATCTTGCAAAATGAAAATAATGAGACACAATAATAAAAGACTTACATAGACTTTCAGGGAACACAATTTATCCAATATTACATATCTCTCGTCAATTTCACAGAGAGTAACATCATTCGGATAGAAATTGTACCAGTTGACCTTTTGCGTAGGTGGATTGGGTGGTTTACGATTCTTGACCAATCCAGATTGACTAAAGATGATCATTTGATTCTCGGTGTAATCATCAAAATGTTCGATATTCTTGCGAAATAATGATTTACTCAATTCTCTACTGTCGATACAAATACTGGTAAAGTTCTATAAATGATAAAGATACAATATTTTAGGGTATAGAAGGAAAACCAAAAAGTTTATCAAAGAACTCTGAATTTACAAATCATACTTGTGATCTGGGTCGAAAATCAGATTGAAGATGTTCAGATAAAAACAAAATATCAATTTCCTTACTAAAAATCAAGGATTGAATTCAAAACTATTTGCCATTCAAATTTCAAACCCTTTTGAAACAACGATAAAAATTAGCAATAATCTTGAGTCTAGAAATTCTCTCTTCTTAGTGTGAAGCGAAACCTTGTCTGATTCCTGAGAAATCTTTAAACGAATTTTTAAATCCATGTATTGCTCGTATTCTAGGGTCTCAAGAATATTTTAGAATATTCTCGAGCTCAAATTTACAAGAAATCTATGAATAATATGAGTAAGTTCAACTAAGGAACTAAGAAGGATCATATAAGCCATAATCGAATAAGCACTCTAGACTTACTGGAGAAATGATAACTGGTACATACTTAGTAGAAGAAAAGGACGTTTTTGGTTACTATTGTTACAATCATGACTCATGAGTTATATTCAAAAATCTAATTATTTAAATTACTCACCTGAATAATTTTCGAATTCACAGCGAGCAATTTTTCCGGTAACTTTTTCATTCGAAAGCCCAGTTCAAGACCCTTTAGGGATTGATTTCTGTTTTCTACCCATTTCAAAAAATATGGGTCAATAATATTAACTATGGGGGTCTCATAGTGATGGATATATTCCCTCTCATATATGAACAGCGTATATTCGGTACCATTGCCAATCTGGACACAATCGAGGAATGTATGCACTTCATGAGTCTGAGGTAAATGATCACTCTCTTGACAGGTCATAATGTATTTGGAAGAATTGATTTCAACTAAAATAATAAATACCTTTAGTAATCTGTTCATTCTGATAAAAAATGCTATTCATTCTTTTATTTGCAAAAGAGGTACAGCTCAATTATTAAAACTATCAACAGTGTTAGTGTTGATTCAACACTAAAATTCTGGAGCATAATTTAGTAATAAACAGATAAAGAGGATATTATTAATGTTAGAAGTCTATTCTCAGCGTTAGAAATTCTCAAAATACCGCCGTACCTACAAAATCTGGAAAATTAGTTATATATTTATAAGAGTAAGCCAAATTTTTTCAACTTTTCCTAGCCCTAATCTCATTTTGAAGATTATAATCAAAGACTACGCGTTTCCTATAAAACCATACGTTTTCGAGTTTGTTCTGATAAAAAAATCTCGATTGAAAATAACAATTTTTGAACATTTGTACGATAATATTGTCGAACCTCATCAAGAATATTATTGTTAGATTCTAAACTCATGTGGAAGGTTAGAGAACAACAAGCGTAAATTTGAGTGATAAACGTTGTATTTCACCGGGTCTCTTCAGACTCTACCCCGGTTAACATATAAATACTATTACAATGCTCTATTTGGGACCTTCCATTGGTTCATTTTGGCTTCGCAACTTCCTTCAGAAGGGTGGAGAGCTTGCTGTGAAATTCATCTCTTGATCTGCTAATTACCCGACCCAGTTTTTGCCTTTCTATAGTTTTTCGCCTATAGAAACAAAAAAGAGTGTGGTTAGCAATGCTTTTCTGAGCATTGATTGGTTAGTCTCGACTGAATTCGTACAGGAAGAGAGGAAGAAACTGAAAGACCTTCTGAAGCGCGACGGATACCCGGAGAACTTTATCGAAAAACACTCTCATCTAGGACAAGGACAAGCCGAAGGAAGAAGATGATAATGACCAACCTTTGTATCTAGTACTTCCTTTCAAAGGAGATGCAAGCAAGGCTATTTTGAACAACAAACTGTCGAATATAACTAAGCGAAAATTTCCAGGTAGGAAGCTCAAACTCATCCAAACGACGTCCAAACTAATCAACGGCCGCAATAAAGATCAAATCCCAAAGCTGAAAAAGAAAGGGGTTATTTACCACTTCAAATGCTCATGTGGATCTTCATATGTTGGACAAACGACCCGATCACTTTTTTTTGTTAGAAATTTTTATTAGATATATATAATAGACAAAAATAATTTAATCTGGACAATCATTATAGAAAATAAGGTTTTTTGAATCTTGAGCGTCTTGTAAAAGTTAAATGAATAAAATATTATCTAGTGGAGGTTGAGATACGATCATTGTATGACGCTAGGTCAGGATAGAGAAAAAATAAAAATTTGGATTGAACATGTTCAATCTCCAAGGATTTTTCACTGCTTAATGATGGGGCTAGAGGTGAAATTTAGTCAAGATAACTAAGAACTAAGGCTTTGTAAACTTTTAGTCTCAAGTTAACTGATTTAGACAATTTTAGAATTGAGTATATTCGAGAGTTTATTTGAGTCAGATTTGAAAGTGGATTAATTTTAAGTCCATTAGAGATACTGAAACCGAGGTCTGAAGTTGAGGAGACAATTTCTCCAGGAAGTAGAAGCGATTCCAAGAGGGTTGCAGGGAGACCGCATGGGAGTAATAATTTACATTTATCTCTATTAATATAGAGCCCCATGGACTCAAGGGAATCTTTGAGAAGATAGAAGTTGTGGTTAATTTTCAAAATATCAAGGGAATTTTTCACCTTGAGGACGAATTTTAGATCGTCTGCAAATTTAAGGAGAACACCCTCTATGTTTTCCGGGAGCTGAATATCAGCGAAGCAAATATTAAAGATAAGAGGGCCAATAGACGAACCTTGAGGAATTCCCGAATTTATTGGTTTAACCATGCTATTGGTGGAGTTAAAAGAGACATATTGTTTCCTATTAGTTAAAAAGAACATAGTCAAATTAACTATATAAGGGTCAATATTCAGGTTAATAAGTTTATCTTTAATATACGAGAATTTCAATTTATCAAATGCCTTTGATATATCGATGAAATGCACTATCAAATAATTATTAAGTTTTTTCTTAAGCGGAGTTATGTAATTCATAAATTCGATCATATTAGTGGCAGTGCTTTTCCCAGTCAAGAACCCATGTTGGGTTTTATCTGGGAAAGGATTTGGCAATGCTTTTGAGATTTCATTTGTTAAAAAACGGTCCAGTATGGAAAGAAAAATATTTAAAGATGAAATTGGCCTTAGATCAGAGAAATCTGAGTATTTTTTAACCTTTGGAATAGGCGTTATTTTAATAGTAAGCCATTCATTTGGAATTATGCATGATGAGATGCAATAATTCAAAAATTGGAGAGAGAGTAAGAGAACACCTCAGGCCAAAACATAAAAGTGCAGTTCAACACCATCTAGAGGCAACAGGTCACTCCGCAGATGCGTCGAACTTCAATCTTATACCAGGTCAATCCAACAGAATCGAGCAAGACCAGACAAGCAAATTTGGGCTGAGAGCCATTTCATCACCAAGCTCAAACCAAATTTAT
This sequence comes from Gyrodactylus bullatarudis, assembly GCA_012064415.1. Classification (NCBI taxonomy): domain Eukaryota; kingdom Metazoa; phylum Platyhelminthes; class Monogenea; order Gyrodactylidea; family Gyrodactylidae; genus Gyrodactylus; species Gyrodactylus bullatarudis. The sequence continues at coordinate 23,353 of SSNU01000360.1, forward strand.
GTGTCCAAAAGGAACTTGCAAATAAATTAGGATTCAAAGGTCGTGATGTCCACATCAAGAGCAAGCAGATTGCCAAGATCGGAAGAATTCTAAGGCTAGATGTTGGAACTCCTACTCAGTGCTCTACACAAATTGAGACAGAAAAAGAAACTGAAATTAATGAGACGTTAGCTAAAGCTGATAATCTTCTCTCTCAAATCCAGTGTACAGCCCCAGCAACTATTACAGAATTGGCAAAATGTGAAACCAGTGAGAAGTCAACAATAGTTGATAATCAAATTACCAGTCAACCTGTAATTAGTGATAAAAGAGAAAGGAAAAACTGCTCAACAACCAAAAGAAAACGAAAAAGGTACAGTGGGCAGTTACAAATTGACAACTTTCTCAAAAGGCAAAAGTAATTAGCAGATCAAGAGATGAATTTCACAGCAAGCTCTCCACCCTTCTGAAAGAAGTTGCGAAGCCAAAATGAACCAATGGAAGGTCCCAAATAGAGCATTGTAATAGTATTTATATGTTAACCGGGGTAGAGTCTGAAGAGACCCGGTGAAATACAACGTTTATCACTCAAATTTACGCTTGTTGTTCTCTAACCTTCCACATGAGTTTAGAATCTAACAATAATTTTTGAACACGCGCCAAGATATTTTAAATGAATTTTAATACGAAAAAGAACAAAATTAAGATTTTTAAATAGTTTTATGCAAAATTTTGAATGAAAATGGAGTATTTTTTTACAGGTTGAATGAAATTCATAGCAATTTAGGTAAACTATGATGGTTTTAGGGAAAACGTATTAATTTCTGATGCTTAGATGACCAATAATGAGTTGCAAAATAGATCTGATAGATATAACCCGTTGGGACTTTAAGGGTAAAAGGTAGATTAGAAATTTTATGACAATGATTCAAATCAGTTTATAAATAAAAAAATAAATTCATTCATGAATAACATCGTCACCTGAAAAAAATATTTTTTTTTCCTCCAGATCCAAAATTTTCCAAATGGATATCCCTCCCCTTCCCTTCCTCTATGTCTTATGCATTCAATTTTATTCTTTCACCATGATAAATTTCCCTTCCGAATTTCCATATGAGAGATATTATACCTAATTATTTATCCATGACAAAAGAAAATGAATAATTTTCCTCTTTTCCTCGGATAAGAAGATGAACACGGAAAGAAAGAACTAGAATGTTCATTCCAAACTAAAAGTATATAAGGTGTTTCCCACTTTTTTGATATTGTAAATAGTCTGCCAAGTTTACTACTACTATACCTTTTATAAGAACATATTTTATAAGCTTGCTTATCAATTTTATTTCTCCTAGGTAGAATGCAAACGTAATGCCCCTTGGGCAAAAAGACATACGAAATGATACACACAATCTTCATCTTTGATATTCCAAAGTCAATTCCCTCTTATCTTATTAAACAAAAATGGCATCCAAATGTATGCCCATGTATCTGATATTATCATTATTAGATTAAACCGTTTGAGCTCATCTGAAGATTATGGTTTGCATGAAGTATGATTCTAAATCAATGAAATTTTGTTAATTCAAAATCTCTCGAAAATCTCTCGAGAGACTGACGGTAATTTGACGGTGCCTTTCAGCTTTCTTGTCTAATCTTGATACTTCCAACTTTGAAATCGATAAAAATTTTCAGTTCAAAGTTCGAAAAAATGGGCTTTTTGGCCCCAAATCGAAATTTGAAAAATAACCATATTTTTCATAAAAATAATTATTTTTAAAGATTTTTTTCTTCAACTGGTAAAAGTGGGCAACATGAGTAGGATTCCAAAAAATCTTATGAAATATCGAGATTTCCGTAAGTATCATAGATTCCCAACTTCATATCAATCAACTTTAGTCATGAAACATTTGAGCATCCTAAAACATTCCTGGAAGGGCCATTTTGTGAATTTTCAACTGGAAGCGCATTGTAAATTATGCATTCTAAAATTGGTTCATCGAAATATTTTGAGATAAACTCAGACATGAAGGAAACTGACTCTTAAAGAGCCAGAAGGTACATGGCTGAGAACGTAAAAATGAGCATTTTCTAGATTCTGGCTAAGTTATCATTCGAAAGAATATTAGATTGTCTTTCAGAAAATGTAAATCGCAACTCTAATACCTCTTGATTCATGTAAATTAACCAATCTATAGATATGTATATTAGAATCAAACTGTTTACATCTTATTATAGTAAAGATGATGTTATTTTCCAAAAAAAGGAGTCTCGTTAAAATAAGAATTATAATTATGTAATTACATAAACTTGGCAATACATTCGAATCCTATTGAGATTGACATTAGGAAACACACATCTAAAGAGTTTTGTGAAAATTCACACCTCATTATTTTTTCATCTTGTTGGCAAAGTGATTAAACAATGTCAGTTATGATTCTTGAAGAATAATAAATTTCTATTCAGTAGTTGTAAATATTGTAAAAATAAATCGAATATTCACATACAGATTAATTTAAAATTCCATGGGAAAGATACCCCAAATGATCGATGCATTTAAGAATTTTTCAAAAGTTTGCAAACAAAAAAAGTATAGAACTAGTTTTCAACATTAGTAATAGGAATTCTCTAGCAAGATGCAATGAAATTTTTTAACAGAATCTCGAAAAGGAAATCCACTTCTCTGATCCAAAGATACTTTTTTGGAAATTATTGTTTATGAAAAGATCATGTTTGCTAATTTATCAGTATTATCAATTAAAATTTAATTTTAAAACAAGAAACATGTGATTTAACAGGAACCAACTCTGGTCACGGGTTATTATCATATCCTTTGAAAATTAAGCCTTCTCACACCTAAGAATGATGTCTCATAATTTTGAAGACCAGGGTCGAAATCGGGGTTCATTCAGATAAGAAAAAAGTCATAAACTCATTTTATGTGAAAAATTATTATTAGTTTTTACCAAAACGCAGATTTAAACACGACAAATTAATTAGTAAAGCATGATTTCTTCAATAGCTTAAAAACAAAAAAAATTGAAAATTAAAAACAAAAAGCTTAGATTCAGAATTTCTAGGTCTTATAAGTCTATCATTGTAGCCTATAGAACTGTTGACTCCAACTAAACCCAAGAAAAGTTTTCCTATCAAAATTGGGCTTCTATTCTCCCAGACCGTATTACCTTATGTACTCTTAATGATTACATAATTTCTTATTAAGCTCACTAGCGTTTCATGGGTTATAAACAAAAGCTTGTAAGTGGATTTCTTCAAAGATTAAATAAAATTTTCAATACAAATTCTAGTGAATTCTAAATGCATCATGGTAGGAATTTCTGTTTACATAATTATAATATAAAGACAATTTGTAATGATTGATTGAAAACACATTATCTGAACACGTTTGAGTGGAAATAAGGAAAATGCATTTACAAATAATCAAAATAATATTCACTTGACTAATCTTTTTGGTAATTTGATAAAATTAATACCAAAGGCGCTTAATTTCAAGATTTCTGTTACTATTGTAGGTTTAATATTCAAGGGTTCTGTTATGGGTCATAGTCTGGGCAGATGTGAATTATCATAAAGGTTACAGTAATGGTCGAAAGTCCAAGGAAACACAGCTCGGTGATGATTACAAAATAGTTTAGGAAGAAAAAAGGTGATGGAAGTTATTTGAATAATTATAATTACAAGATTTTAGCATAAAATGACATTCTCAGATTTTGTATATTACCGAATTCCACGTTGATTATTCAATTTTTTGCTAGTGTTTTTAAAGCTACACCCAGATTCATGAGAAAGAAGGTGATGCCAGTTATTATGCGTTACATTTCATGGCAGATGCTTTGAAATAAATTTTTCACAAATGTAATAATAATAATTTGTAAAGTTGTGATACAGTAAAATATCCAGAAAAGTATACAAAGTGTGTATTACACACGCACTCAATTCCGAGGAAGTAAACATAAAGAAGCGTTATTCAGGTCGATTTTTCATCAATCACTTTCATTTTTTAGTAAATCTGTCGTGTAAAAGCTGATGAGTATATCATAGAATAATGCACATTACACTTTCAACAAACTTCGCATTTCTCTAAGTCATCTAGAAATAAATCCATTGTAAGGAAATAAGTTTAGCCAATAAAAAGAAAGATTTAATTGACTAGAAATATTTCGTTCTAGATGCTTAGGTAAAATATCCCACAGGAACGTCTGATTTGATAATGGATCCCTGAGAGTCTGCAGATTCACTGTTACTAGTGAATAGCTAATCAGGGAGTCTGATTTACTAGGGAGTCTACAGACTCACATAAGTTTCCATAATCACTGTAACATATATATATAGAATATAAGTAAACTTGAATTAATTATAAAGGCATTTCCAAATTAATACGAGTATTTTCAAAAAAAGTGCTATGCAATGTGTGAATACGAGAAAAAAGTGTGCGCTTGATTTTCCATGCAGCTATAGATGGCTTCTAAAGTATCCCATAGAAAGAATATCGATTCATGTTAATCAAGAAAGAAAGAATTTATTTCTACTTAACAAGGTTTCAGTAGAAACAAGCCTCCTGAATCTTTTAAATTGAATAAAACCATTAGTAATTTTTGGTCTAAATTTTATTCTATAGACTTTATTTGTTGCTTACAATGATGGAATGAAATAAAATTTTCCAATCATGTTCACTTTGGAATTTTGTAGAAGGACTAAAGCCACCTGTAGATTTATTTGAAAGAATCCACAAGGCCTTGATGAGAATGGGAAAATATGATTTTCAATTTTGATCCTCTTCATGCAGAATGAAAGGCTTTACGGAATGATTTTTAAAAGCACAATTATTATTTCAATTAAATCTACAGGTGACTTTAGTCATTTTACTGTATGTTTGATGTAAATTCTTAAATTTCCGATTTTCAACTTTGATCAAAATCTAACCTAGTTCCTTGAGAGGATTCTAATGGTGAATAGAACATTATCTCTTAACCCCATAATGTCCGACTGAGACACATTTTGTATTACTAATCACTGATAACTAGGGCAGTAACTTTGCTAACTTTGCTATTTTGAATATGATGGATAGAATTTTAATATGAATTTTGCTCTTCTAAGCCTTATGATAGTCGAGATAATTTTGCTAAATGTTTGCCATTAAAATATGCCATTCCCATTTATTGCAATTGCTAATATTTTTCCGCAAGCCTACCATAGATAATGCCTAGATTTAAACTTAGGCTTAAACTTCTTTTTCCTTTTAGGAAGAAATCATAATAAGATCTTTCCTAAGTGAAAAGAGTTTTCTCAAGAATGGAATAATTTAGTCAAAAAATAAGAATTTCAAACAAGAAAATAAAAAAAATATATTTTATATTGTATGAAAATAGAAGTTGAACAAATTTGATACTTTTATACATTTTTGGTAATTTTTCTGAGAAATATACCCTCTGAGTTACTGCTCTACTGATTACTGATCAGATCGGTTTTTGATGTTGAATGCCAAAGAATGAAATTTCGACTTTATTATCTTTTCCAAAAACATAACTCAAAATATCTTGCATTTTATACAGAATTATTGAAATCAAGACATTCTCTGATAATCCTTTAAATGATATGAAATGCAGAGTCTGTCATTGGAAAAAAATACTTGTATAAAGTATAAAAAACTGGTTTATTTATTGCTAAATCATCTGTATGAAAAGTTTCATATGCATCATCGACAAACACACGAAGGTAAATGCATTTTATGCGCACATATAAAAAAACCCTGAGGGAAAAAGAGACACTGATCTATATTGGCACACTTTATCGGGGGGAGGGAGAGTAGTTTGCCTTATTTCTAATTTTTATATGATTTTAGAGTGGATTATGCAGGAGGTGAATTCAGGGTTGATAGTAGAACACGTACGGATAAATCCGTATTTATCGACTGAAAAACTATCAGGCATTAAATCTGTAAGTAGGAAATAATCTTTAATAAAATTTCTACAAGTTTTCAATATTTTCATCAAGAAATCGAATTCGATCAAGATTTGCTAAAATTGAATTTTTCAAAATTTCGTGAAACTGGACGTCATGATCTTAGATACCAAGAAATCTTGATCAAATACTATTTCTTGATAAAGAAAATTGAGAATTTTGTGAAAATCATAAACTCTCATCTTCATATTAGAAGCCACTCAACCAGCTGCTACGTTGAGTGATCTTTTGATTATAAACTCGAAAAGAAATCCGAACAACTTACGAGAATACTTACTTTATTGCTGGAATTTAGTACTCAGATCATGTTTTGCCCATTTTTCTCCACAATATCCCACGGACATGATAAAACAACGGAATAGACCATAAAGGCCCTTTTGATGATAAGATTACTATTTTCGACAATAAAACTTAAGAAACTCATTAAATGGCCAAGAAATTCCGGATTTTAGTCATTGCGTACTAGAGCACCGCTTTTCTTCTTAAGATATTTTTTAGAAAAAATATTAAGAAGATGATGCCAAGCGTTTCACAAATAAGGCCTTTATTTCGGGCATACTCATCAGTGTGATACATGCCATATAAGTACAAATTTACAAAAATTGATATCCAACTTTCATTGGTTATGTACGAAAAATTGTTTAAATGTTAAAAATACTGATGAGTCCTGGAAACAGGAATAGTCCAATCAAAAATGAATATTTCCGAAACCAATGAAAGTTGGATATCAATTTTTGTAAATTTGTACTTATATGGCATGTATCACACTGATGAGTATGCCCGAAATAAAGGCCTTATTTGTGAAACGCTTGGCATCATCTTCTTAATTTTTTTTTACAATGATAACTTCGGTGACTCAGCTCAAAACTAAGGTTACCCAACACCTCTCTGAAATATTTATTCACACGCAGAAGTATATTCAGGTTCCAACAATGAGCTCGAATATGTAACTAAAACTTTGTGGGAATATATCTAGATCAGCACACGTAGATATATTTTGAGATATTTTGTACTTGAATAGAGTTTACAGCAAAACTTTTAGCATTATTCAATTTGCCAGTGTTTTCTGATTACCAAAGACCGTGTGAATCTTTCTATTTCGATAATATTTACAAAAAAAGCAGTACTCTATTGAATCAATACAAAATAATACTTAGAACTGATGATTCTATCAGAAAAAAATATACAAAGATGAGGTTACAAATTGCATTGATTAGTTGAACTATAATTGTGATTCAAAACTCACCATTTGTTAGATTTTTGTTCTTCTGCTCAAAAATGAAGCAGCTAACATTTGGACAATACTGGCAAATATCATATTCCAGTTCATTATCAGGATTGAGGCATTTGTACTCGTAGCCATTACGAATATTTTCAACGTAGACAATTCTTGAGGGCCAATAATTCTTTGGACGAATTTTCACCTCAAAATCTGCTAATGAAATAACTGCATTGTGGAATAAGGAAAAATCTATCAAGAGGACAATCTTAAGAAATCCAAGTACACCATGTGCCATACTGGATGGCATGATAAAAATAAAAATAATGGTTTAATTCATCCTCATATCTATGATTTTTCGTGTGCTTTCCTATTCAAGAAGCCTTCCTAGATGAAGAAGGATTCCTATTGGTCCATTTGGATTGACAAATGAGAATAGAATATCTTGATTTTAATTAATTAAAAACCAATACAATTCTAATGACTATGGAATTTTTTAGTCGTAGATTCCAATTATAGTTAGAAAGCATAGGATGTCTGAATAAGAAGGAAAAAATATATCAGAGGGTAATTAAATTTTGGGAGAATAATCCTACCTAATAAACCAACAAAATTTTATGGTTACTTAACCCACCTCATAATTTAGGTTTTATTTAATTCTTATTTACTCTTCTTTCCCTCTCTTGTCCCGATGGCCATAAAGAAAAATATTCAAACAAAAAAATCATTCAACTGACAAAATCATCTGACCACAGAGAATGAGTTTAGAATTTCTACGCTTAAAGAACCTATTCGAGAGAGTTCCTGAATCATTTGAGTAACTACCCAAGGCTGAGAATTCATTATTTTTATAAAAAAAACTCTCTGGATGACATGGAAGACAATTCTTTCAAGATTCGCAATGAAATGAGATAATATAAAGGAATCGAATTCGGCCAAAAAAGTAAAACTTTTAAATTTTTGGGATGAACGCAAAATTCGATGGTTTCATTTCGAAATTTTCGTCGATTCAAGGACTTTCTAAATAGAAATTTTAACGGAGTCACGATTACTGTTTTGCATTAATTTTCATTTAAAGCTTCTTGACATGAAAATGAGAATTGAGTACTCTGTTTTTTCCTCTGGAAAGACAGAAAAATTTATATTTCAATTTGTAAGATGATATGATTTATTTTTGTTGAAATAAATTTTTTTTCTCAAATTCGATGCCGGGGAAATCACTTATCTTGCCTCAGAGATCTATGATTTTTACAGAAATCTCGAGTTTTTCATCAAGAATTCGAATTTTTTAAAGATTTTTTTGAATCCTACTCATGTTGACCTCTTTTACCATTAGTATCAAGATTAGACAAGAAAGCTGAATAGCAACGTCAAATTATTGACAACTTCCCCATTTTCAAGAGATTTCGAATAATCGAAATTTCATTGATTTTCAACTAGTGAAAATGATCAAAAAATCGAATTTCAGCTCCCAAACGATAATAAGGCCATGCATCAGATAAGATTCAGCTGAATAAATTTTCTAGTCTAATCCTGATCTTGAAAGACCTCTTTTGATTAACCTCAAACTTTAAAATCAATAAAATTTTTGAGTTTAAAGTTTGAAAAAATGGGCTTTTGGCACCAAATCGAAATTTGAAAAATGGCCATATTTTTCATTAAAAATATTTTTTTCAGAATTTATTTCTTCAAATGGTAAAAGTGGGCAACATGAGTAGGATTCCAGAAAATCTTTAACAAATTCAAATTCTTAAAAAATCGAGATTTCTGTAAAAATCATAGATTCCCAACTTATTAACTATTAGTTTTAATTTATAAGCTAGTAGGAGTAAAGAAACAATCCAAACATGTCTGACAGGCAAAGATACTGAGACACCGTTTACACCAGACCACTGAACCAACTCTCCATTCTTGTCATATTCTTTTATAAATTCATAGATTAGATACTTTCTTTGCAGTGCACCCTCATCTTTAGTTAATGAATTACAATCAATATAAATTTATTTATTTATTTGGTTAAAAGATAATTTAACAGAGTTTATGTTCGATCAAATGCACCATTAATCAATGCAAAAACACAACTTGTTCAAATATAGATACAATCTATTATATACATAGATGGTAGATTTTTATTTGAAATGTAATTGTCTGTTTATCTGGGACAATTAAAAAGGTATAGGCAAATTACAAATCTGATCAAAAACTTTTTGAGTGAGAGCCTTCCAATGGTAGTAGAAAATTGAGTGGTCATGTGACTTACGAAAGTTGTATTGTCCATTCGGCGCATAATTTGAATGTACAAATTGTCAAACGCCCTTAAGGGGATATTCCACCTCTATTCAAGAGCTCGTTGTATGGTCCAAGAAACAGTGTAAATAGATCATCTGTTAATTTTCTTCAATGAACCGCTTAGTAGACCAGACCCATAATCGAGAAAAATTAGCGATTTTTAGGGATAGATAGGTTTTAGATCATGGCTGTAATGATTAATAGAGATTTTCGTCTTTTAAATTCCTGTTTTGAACTTTAAAAACTGTATAACTTTTATACTGATGACGTTGAATTTCCTGAGATCAAAAAATCAACACCAAACCTGCTCTGGGATGTAAAAATTGAGAGAAAATCTCAGAAATCAACTCCATTTTATTCACATTCACCAGTTTCAGTAGATTCAGTGTGTGGAAAAAGAGTTTATTAGCTCGTAAATAATGATGGGTGTTTTCCAGTGAATTGCATTACAAAAATACTACTGCTAATTATAAAATGTATGGTCTTTCTGATTTTCTTCCCTATAATTTCATTCTGTAATTATAGCGTAGATATTTTATGAGATTGTCTGAAATTGATTTAATAGTATTATAGATTTATTTTCTTCGCCTATAGTTTAAGATATAGATTTGTACTAGAATAATTATAATTCATGTAATCTAGAAAAAAATTCAATATGTCTATCAGAGTAGGACAAATTTTTCAACTTTTCCCAGCCTTAATCTCATTTTGAAGATTATCGAAAACTAAGCATTTTCCCATAAAACCATACGTTTTCAAGTTTGTTCTGATATACAAAATCTCGATTGAAAATGAAAATTTTTGAATGAATTTCACTACGAGTAAGAACAAAATTAAGATTTTGATTATTTTAGGGAAAATGGGATTTTTGTATAACAGAACATGAAAAATTTTCATTTTGATTCTCAAAAATGTGCTTTCATGGTTAAAACATCAATTTTTGACTAAGGCATGGAACATTGTTCGGGGAAAATAAAATATCTATTCTCTTTGTCATTTTCAACCCAAAATCTCAAGATTTAATTAAACCAATAATTCATTTTCAAATATTAATCAAGATAAATGATTCTATAGAACAGCTATCTTCTTTCTGAAAGAATTCAGAAAAGTTATCATTACCGAAAAATTATTAATAGAAATTTCGGTTATACAGTGTAAATTGGTTACAAAAAAATTTTTATCAGCCCAAATTATTACTGTAAAAATTTCGAAGTTTCTCTATTCATAAGAACTCTGAACATTTGACCTTGTACAACATGATCGAATGATAGAGCGAAGATCTTAGTTAATTCAAAGAGAATTCCTATCAAATGAGTGGTGAACAAAGTATTTTCTATAGTGCTTGAATGAATCACTAAAATGAAATGAGATAAAAATGACCTAGTGTGACTCTAAACTGTAGACTGCATGGTCTTGACAAAAATGTAAACAACTACTTTTATAATTGAACTAAACTTCCCAAAAAATGTATGAGAGTTAAACCGGACGATAAGGACTTTTCTGCTTGATTACTTATGAGTAGAAGAATGAAATTTATAATTTTTCAAGAAACTAGGTGACATTTTGATTGGCCATAAATAAGTTATTTTTCAGTTATTTTCGAGCCGAAATTCCAGCATTGGCTTATTCTTTATATCCCCTATTGTCATGTCAATATGCTTCAGCCAAAACAAAGTCAATTTATTTTTGTTTATTCATCATGAAATTAGCATCATTCGATAAAGAATAAAAAGTTATCTGGTTTCCTCAAATTTCAGGCTAAAATATTATTTTATCTGAGATGAATGAAGGTTCCAATACGAGACTGTAAAAAGTTTTAGATTGAAGTTAGCTTTTTGATTTTTACATTCATGACTCCTCTTGTATGACGTAAGCCAAATGAGGGCTCTTAGCAAGAAAAACAACTAGAGACCCCCTTTTTCGCAAATCACACATCGTGAGAATTGCTTACTCTTTTATCATATACGCTGTGCAAATAAAAAAAATCCCCCATACAGGAATAGTAGCAAAAGGTGGGATTGTCTTTGATTGAAAATAGAGGACCCCGTTCAAAATGATTCCTATCTCTCAAGAAAGGAACAATGGTACACTAACATGAATGAGAAAATGAAAGGGGGAGAGTAAGCAATTCTGATGATGTGTGATTTCCGAAAAAAGGGTCTTAAAAAGCTTAAAACTTGAATCTAAAACTTTTTACAAAAAATGTCGGTAATGGAGTAGATTAAGTGTAGAAAAATTTTCCCTGCCCCAAAATTTTTCTAAGTCCAAAAAGGTGCGTCTTGCGTATGTCAGTCACACATTCCTTCTCTATCCCTCTTTGTTTGATGATGTAAGCCCTTTATTATTATTAACCCTAAGAAATGAGTAAAAACACCATTTTCAAATCTAAATATCTTTGGTTAGAAGAAAGATATTTGAACATTTCAAAATGCAATCAGTATTAGAAAATTATGCTCTTTAAGATGATCCAAGTTTCAAAATTTTATGTTGAATAATAAGCGAGATAGAATATGATTAAATAATAATTATATGACCTGCTATAATCTTGATTTACTCGAGTAAAAAAGAAGCTAGTTATTGAGCATTATTCAGTGAGGAGAAAACCTGTTACTAGGATCGAACAAAAAATAAGTTTTAGTTTCTGAATGTAAATGGACTTCTGTGGGGGACTTGTTACTAGGATTGAATAAAAACAAAGTTATCATTTGTTTCTGAAACTGAATGAGCTTCTGGGGGGAATACTTGTTACTAGGACCAAATAACTACTTATGTATGTAACTTTTGTTTTTAATAAAGATATGTGAAACTTTTTACTCGAGTAAATCAAGATTATAGCAGGTCATATAATTATTATTTAATCATATTCTATCTCGCTTATTATTCAACATAAAATTTTGAAACTTGGATCATCTTAAAGAGCATAATTTTCTAATACTGATTGCATTTTGAAATGTTCAAATATCTTTCTTCTAACCAAAGATATTTAGATTTGAAAATGGTGTTTTTACTCATTTCTTAGGGTTAATAATAATAAGGGGCTTACATCATCAAACAAAGAGGGATAGAGAAGGAATGTGTGACTGACATACAAATAGGTACGCAAGACGCACCTTTTTGGACTTAGAAAAATTTTGGGGCAGGGAAAATTTTTCTACACTTAATCTACTCCATTACCAAAAAATCTCCTCTTGGAACCTTCATTCATCTCAGATAAAATAATATTTTAGCCTGAAATTTGAGGAAACCAGATAACTTTTTATTCTTTATCGAATGATGCTAATTTCATGATGAATAAACAAAAATAAATTGACTTTGTTTTGGCTGAAGCATATTGACATGACAATAGGGGATATAAAGAATAAGCCAATGCTGGAATTTCGGCTCGAAAATAACTGAAAAATAACTTATTTATGGCCAATCAAAATGTCACCTAGTTTCTTGAAAAATTATAAATTTCATTCTTCTACTCATAAGTAACCAAGCAGAAAAGTCCTTATCGTCCGGTTTAACTCTCATACATTTTTTGGGAAGTTTAGTAATTCTATTTCTGAAGGGCTTGAGTTGTGTTCCGCACAGACATTTTTTTTGCTATTTGAAATAAATAAGTGATATTTCATTTAAAGCTTAATGGGAAATCGAAAAGAATTTATAAACAGAAAGATTTGTATTTAAATAAATTGAAAAAAAATCTATTTCAATGCGAAAACGTGAATTGTTGTGAAAAACGAAGTTTTGTTTGTTTATTATAATGACGAATGACTTCGATAGGTTCCATCTTTTACTCTGGGCAAAATTCTTGTCATGATGAGCTTTGTGGCCTCAGCGCTCCCTCCTGTCAATTCCATTACTTGGGAGTGTTCCTTTTCAATATTATTTCTTGAAATCATTAGCAAAATCATCAATTGTCAAGGATAAATGGTGAATTTAGACAAAATTAGAGAATATATCACCTTAAATATTTAAGTAAAGGTTCACACAGTGACAAAGTGGCAATGACCTAATCTATTTACATTAATAAAAAATAAAAGTTGATTCTGTGACGCCTATGGACGTCTAAACTACTCAACCAATTTTCATAAAATTTTAACCAGTTATAGATTACCCCATGGACCATGTTCGTAGCGAAAAAAATTTCTACATTTGGCTTTAGTTGGGCCGTAATCTCGATTAGAACCGAAATAGTGGCTGACCAATCAGATGGCTTCATTTTTAACACGTAAACTTGCTTCTCATTGGTCCAATCTAAGCTTCAATTTCTTCGAATTTTAGGAAACACTGCATAGCGTGTTCGGACCAGCTAGTTATTATAATAATACACTTTATAAGAAATATTTTTCAATGATCATTTCGAGAACAAAAAGAGATATGGGCTGGAAATTTTCGTTGATTCTAAGATAAGTGATTTTCCCCATTGCACTTTTAACACGCTCGCCATTAGTGATTCGTATTAATTTTTAAATAGATAAAATTATCAAAATAACAAAGTTAGATATTAAGAGGTATAAAATTTCTTCCTAATTTCTTCTTCGTTGGTTAGAATTGATTGATTAAAGTTGAGAAGAAATCTGATTGGTTTAATGTTTTGATTAGACACAAAAGGTTTCAAGTTTTTTGAAAAATCCCATGCCACAAGAAGAATACGACATGTATTCGAAATATTGTGTGAGTCCAAACTATTTCTATCAGGGTAATCTAAATGCTTTTTATTCTAATCTTAATTTTCCTTCAAGTTATGAATTATATTATCAGAGTTATTACTCTAATAATTCTGATTATTTATATTTTATTTTTTAAGTATTTTAGATACTTAATGATTATTATAACAATCACCACAGTTTTTATAATCCTTATTATTTCTCAAGAAATACTACACCCTTCTCTCTCTATTCTACAGATGGACCAATACAAGTCAGAAGACAACATAGTCAGGTAGCAAGCGAACAACGTTATAGATTAATAACTGAAATAAGTCTTTGTTCAACATCAAACTTCCATCTAAATTTCGAATCGGATCGATTAAATTTGTTTAAAATAGGCACAAAATCAAATTTTCGTATCTCAATCATTTTCAAAATGTTGAAGCAATTTTGTGTTTTCATACTTGTCTAGTAGCGAGGTTAATTGGCATCCTTCGGTCCCACAATGAAAAAGGATCAAGGCTAATTGAATAAGCAGAATCTTTCTTACTTTGCACTCCCTTCAATTAATCACTGTGGATTGTGAATGAATAAACCAAGAATTTCTTTATATTGAAAAGAGGAAAGTGAACTTGATATCCAAGTGCATGGAGATGAATAAAGGCGATAAATTTTTTTTTTCGTCTCCTGTTTCAAGATAAATCAAAGTGAAAATCCCTAAATTCTATGAATTTTATGGCTGCCTCTTCAGAAAAGAGAATCCTTCTGAAATTCTACATTTCATTAGTGATCTATCAAAATAGAAACAATTGAAGTTTTCCTGTTATGGATTCGATAAAATTATTATTCTATACATCGATCTAAATTTTAAATTAGATATTCTCCGGTTAATCTTGTTACTCTTCATAGTCTCAAGACGATCGGGGCTTAGCTTGAGACTCTTTAAATTAACTGAATGTTATGTAACTTGGCAACAAGATTAACTGGAATCTTTAATAAATGTTCTGAAACATGTTATAATACAATACATGTTTTAATACAATATAAATAATGGTTTAGAAAAAGAATGGAGAATACGTTATTTGTTGGAATTGTAAACCAGTATTTATATAGCATGTAATAAATACACTGATGAATATGCCCGAAATAGAGATCTTTATTTGTGAAATAATCTGGCATCTTCTTATTTCGAAAAATAGACCTTTTTTAAGTCGGACTTGGGTGTACAAAAAATGATTGCCGCGAACTTAGGCATCACAGACCGGGACAGGTTCATAAAAGGAAAGCAACTGGCCAAGATCGAAAGAATCCTCAAACCTGCAGCTCTACCCCGTCCTAAATTTAGCTCGACTCAATGCGTAAGGGAAAATCAAAATGAAACCTCAGGGAAGTTGGCTGTAGCCAATAATCAACATTCGTCGAGAGCTACTAATGTAGACTTGGTTACTAGTGAACAATCCGAGAAGTCAACAGTAACAGTATAGTTAACAATCAAATTATGAGCCAATCAATTATGATTCAAATATGGCCATAAAAGCTCACAGAAATTCGAAATTTTTATTAAAACTTTTAAATTTTGGGTCATTGCACTTCGTGGTTATTTGAAAATTCAAAGGGTTCGATTTCCTCGATGATGTCAAAGTACTCTGAACTTCTTTGGCCATATTCGAATCTTTTGTCTAATTTTGATGCCCAATGAGGATTTAAACGTTTCAAATTTTCGAAAAGTGGTGAATTGAGATATTTATGGAATTCAAATTATTTTCGGTATAAGGTCTGGAGAGAGCCGACGAAAATAAGAGCTTTTATTTGCCTCATGACTAATTTTTTCGTTCTAATCACCAGCATGACTACCGTTAGATTAATTTTAGCCAGTAATATTTTTTTATTCCAGCAAATTATTAGATCATCTGATTATTCAAAAAATACTTTTGTTCCTATGGAAAATGTTAAGTAAAAATAGTAAATTCTCATCTTTAGATTTATGACCAACTTTTAGGCTACCCTGCTAGTCTTTTGAGAGTCTCAAATTGAGACTATCAAGATTAACGGTAAAATAAAAGAAGTTACGAATATTATGGTTTTCTCATAGAAATATTCGTACAAATTATTGATTTTATCTGTAGAACCCATCTTAAAATCGGAGGTAAAGAAAGAACTCGGAAGTAAAGTGTTTCGTGATCCAATTAGTCTAGCTTTCAAGTAAAAATAAGTGCTCTGCTATATCACTTGACTGGATTAAATTAAATCAATCAATCTATCAGCTTTTGAGAAGTCGACATCTTTATAGAGAGGTCATTGTTTTGTAACATGTTAGTATGGGGGGAAGGTTTAGAGTGAATTGAAAGCAAACACTCGCTAATCCCTTGAGGCGAATACAACTGGAATCAGGTTAAGTAATGCATGGATAGACTTTTGTAATGTTTGTGCTGAATTCTCTCTGATTGAATCCTTTAGATTACCATCTTCTTATCAATCTCTTTTTCCCCTGGTTTGCAAAATGAGCGTAAACAATAGAGAGATTTAATTTGAACCAAGTTTATATAAACAATGGTGAAGTGTTCATCAAACCTATTTTATGATTTATTATCGATCTTGATGCTGTTTCGATAACAATGAAAAAATATTTGTAAAACAGGCAGTGCGATTGATTAAGACATAGGTGGATTTGATAGTCCTGAAATGAAGACCTGTCAAGTTTTTATTTATTTTTGAATCATTCTATTTTCTACGACAGTATTATACTTTCTTCTTAATCAGATCTTTTCTGTTGATAATCTTGAAAAATGATTTTTGATCCCTCTTAGGCCTTATCATCAACAAAAATTTTGCACTCAAAGTTTAAAAAATTGGAAAAGTCTGATACTCGTAACCCTTACAAAGTATACTAAGAACTACAAGCGTTCATTTCCTGGCCCACAGGGGTGAAAAACCAGATTATATGATTAGGTCGTTAAATGAATGAAGACAAGAATAGATTCGTAAAAGATTAGATTTTCGAAACAGCACCAAGAAGAGGATTTATTGGTTTTTACCTTTTTGATTGTGTAAGGCTGGAAGAAAATATCATAATTTTAATCTTTTTGGATTAGTTTGACCATAAAAAATATGAGCTTTTAAATCCCGATAAAACAGAAAAAGAATGTAAATAGTAGAATTAGACGAATTTTCCAAAATTGCTAAAATCGCCTATCGATATGATAAAATTAATTCCACAAAATTTCGCTGCAAAATATGATTCTGTAACAAAGTGAATGAATAATTCAAATAAAAAACAGTTTTTAATGTTTTAAACTTGAATTCACATTTTTTCTTCCAAGTAAGTAGCAAAAATTACTTAAATCTTGAGAGAATTATCTTTAAACTTATTAAAATTCAGATTTGCTTTAAATTCATGACAATTCTGACTGTTCAATAAGAGTTTTTTGTTTAAAATTTTTATCTCATTATAATTATTAGACTAGGATGAAATTTCGTTAAACTAATGAAACCGCCTGTAATTTAGTTTAAATAATCTTTGAGCTATTACGAAATCATTCCATCGTGTCTGGCTGAGTCAGCTCTTTAAATGTTTCTGGTATGAAATAAACAAAATATCTGAAATTTTCAAATTTTGAACGTGTTTTAATTTCTTTTAATTATATGTAATTTTATCAATTTTATGCAGTTAAAAATAGTTTAAATTTATTATTTAAATGATTAGTTTAACGAAATTTCTTCCTAGTCTAATAATTATAATGAGATGAAAATTTTTAACAAAAAACTCTTTTTGACCAGTCAGAATTGTCATGAATTTAAAGCAAATTGTAATTTTAATCAGCAAATGAATGAATTTCAGAAAAAGGTTTTAATAGTACTATCAAGGGCATTTAGTAATTTCGACCTCATTGTCAGAGTTGTTTTGTATTCAGAAATATATCACATATCCTCTTTAAAAATCCCTAATAATTCCTCTCATTAGCGAAATTTCATCTTTCAAAAGTTACTCACAAGTAGATAAAATTTCAATAAAAATCAGACACCCTTAAGTGAAAGAAAAAGTTTCATGAAATTTTCCTCTTATTAAATGTTTTCTTTTGCATTTTAAATAAATCAGTGGAAAAGTCAAGTTTTGTTCGTTTAACTTTGGAATTCTTTAAAGAAATTCCAAAGTTGTTCCTATTCGAATAATTCTATATCAAATAACCTAATTTTTACTTGTATTTTAATCCAGAATAATTCATTATTTTGAAATTACTCAAAAATCTCACCTTGATTCCTCCACTGTTAATAGGGTAGTGGATTTGTTGGCAATATCTGGAATAAATAAAATACTACACATTAAAATAATATTCAATGAATAATCACGAGAATACATACCATTCACATTTTGTAAGAGTAGGCTATCTGTCAAAATTCAATTATTTCCATTAATTAAGACACAAAGTAATTTTAAATTACTAACTAACTCTTGTATCGTCTGGAAAGGGGGATTTGGAATGAAAATAATGTGAAAATATTTTATTAAAAATAATATTAAAATGAAATTCAATAATAATAAGATATATAATATCAGACTACAATGGGAGAAAGATAGGGATTAAACTCGGAAGGAGGAGTTATTGTAATACGTTAATGAAAATACCTCACTCGGGTGGAGTCAATGGCAACGGATCTAATTGTCTATATGAATAGGAAGGTAAATGATGAAGAATTACAAAAAATATTTTAAATTTACTTGTCTAGTTGACTTGAATCTTGACGAGACAAATTAGCTAATGAATATTTCTGTTTAACTTCAGATTCTTCACGTACTCTCTTCAATATAGGGTTCTTCTTGTTTGAACTTTATTGTTGCAATGGAATACATTTTTTCACGACAGAAAGGACATTTTCTGTCACTATTCTAAAATAAATATGGAATATAATATTGTTACTTTTAAGTAGATACACATAATAATATTTGTTTCGTCTGATAAATAAACTAATAATGGAATAATAATAGTGGTTCGCGATAAAGCTTTTGATGAAATACTTTCAGAATAAACCAATGTAAAACCAGATAAAAATGTTCTGACATCAAAACACTTTTCGATACAATAGATACAATTTCTATGTTTTGCATGACTAAGAAGCATTTCGACAAAGGTGACCTCCATTTCATAAGAGACTATAGAAATGTTTATCGAGCCATGCAAGAATGCAAAAATTTATTTAAATAAATAAATCATATGAAAAAGCAACCTTGTTAGTTTCTCTTCAGACTATATCATAGGGGTAGCTAAAGAAAGAGAGTTTGTAAGCTAGGCCATATGGATAGTCTAAAGGCTATATCTTGTTTAAATCCCGGCGAGGTAGGTTCTATGAATTTCAATCTGAATGAATTGTAGTAGTAAATGGAGATTGGAAAAATTCAAAGTGAAAATTTATCAAATTCATTTCGAAATCAGTAGCCCCTCAAAAAGTATCAAAATGCTCTGTTATGAAAACTTTAATTTTTTCTGCTATGCCATCAGAGTTCAAACTTATAAGGTCCTAAAATGTATGATTTTGAAGATAAGATATTAGAATAGTACTTTATTATAGCATTGTACTTAAATCATATTAGGGTATTACAAAATTTTATTTTCCCCGAACAATGTTCCATGCCTTAATCAAAAATTGATGTTTTAATTTAACCATGAAAAACACATTTTTGAAAATCCAAAGTAAATATTTTTCATGTTCTATAAAATCATCGAAATTTACCTAATTTCCTGGGAAGAAATACTCAATTTTTACTATAAGCCCTTTTTTTATTCAAAATGTTGCAAAAACTATCCAAAAATCTTAAATTTGTCTTTTATCATAGTAAAATTCATTGAAAATATCTTGGCGCGTGTTCAAAAATTTTCATTTTCAATCGAGGTTTTGTATATCAGAACAAACTCGAAAATGTATTGTTTTCGATTACCTCCAAAATGAGATTAAGACTCGTAAAATTTGGCCTACTCTAATTCATATCAATAAACTCAATCTTCATTTTTTGAGGTGGAGAGATAATTTTCATTGTCTAACAATTCGCTAAGCTGAAAAATAACTCTGAAGATAATGAATAGTGCAGCACCTATACTTACCTAAGACTAGAAATATTTTGTTCTAGGTGCTTCCTAAGCACTGCTTGGTAATACATCCCACAGGAACGTCTTATTTGGTAATGGAGTAGCCTATGTCGCTGAATTTTACAGCTTACTATCCCTGGTACTAGGCTGGTACGAAAGAAACTCACAAAGCACTTAGAAATAATCTGAGTATGCATATAGAGTAGACATATACGCGCCTTTCATCCTCTTTTTGTACTCGTCAGTATGCCACATGGGCTAATCCATTACCAAATAAGACATTCCTGTGGAATATATTACCTAAACTATTCATTCGTTTTATTTGTGAGTAGTTCATATAAAACATACTTCAGTACTTCACCGTAAGTATCATCAAAATTTCTGATTTTTGTTCAAATTTCTTTTATGAAATAAAACCCCCATTCAACTGTTATAGCGCATAATTCTAAAAATAAGTTGAAATTTTTGCTTACACGATAAAATACTGTTAGCTGTATATCAGGAATTTTAATTGGTCGTTTACTAATTAGTTAAAGAATCCTATACTCTGAGACTTAATTCAAAAAAATAGTACAAAAAAGTACCGGGACAACAATTTAGTGCAGAAATAGTACCAGCTGTCTTGATATTTGTAGATTTTTTCTTCAGGTTATTGAAACTCAGCCAGTCATTTTTCTAGAGTAAAAAAAAGATCAAATATTACTTTTTTGAGGCCCTAGTCATGATTCATTGACTATAATGAAAATTCTATAAGGAAAATTTCTTCAAAATCATGCTGAAAAATTAATTTGTCTCAGATATTTTATTACAATACATAAACGGAGGTGAATTTTTCGTTATAAATAATTGGATCGACTGACCCTGAAACATGATCTGGTGCATGATCCGCATAGCATGTGATTGCAAGGTTGTATTTTGCATTCTTTTGTATTCATATTACAAATAGTACAAATGGTATCTTCCATTGTGTACATTTGCTCTGACGTATCAATGACAATGGCCTTGTTCAAAATCTTTGAATAATCTGGAAAGTCTTTAGCCTGCATTGGATATTTGATTCTGTAAAAGTTATCAAATGAATAAATCAAAGTTATGGCCTATAACTTATGGGATAAATTTGGTCATGTCATATATGAAAAAAGAGGCACTCTAGTCGTTTGCATGACTAATAGGAGCAATTTTTATCAAAGAACCATTCTATGGCTAATTTGTATCAAGTTGAGAATCTATGATTTTAGGAAAACATATGGTCCCATTTCAAATTCCCACTTTATGAAAGGTTTTCAGGGTCAAGACAAGAGAAGAAAATCAATCATGCTGAATCTCATTTAACCCTTGATGTCCCAAATTATTATTTTTTCATCAAACAAATGAGAAAATTTACCGAAATAATTACGCTGATTCTGAATCTGAATTCCTTTTTGTAAGCCAACACATCATTTCAAAGATAATAGAGGTTAAAATTGGCATTTTTTTACTCTAAAACCAGTTATCTTCCTAAAAATAAGATATATCGGTAACAGTGAAGATGACCGGACATCGAACCGAAGGGTTGACCCGAATATACCGGTCTTTGCGTGGGTATACATTATATAATATTGCGCGTGCATTGTAATGTAAATTCAAAGGAGGTCAGGGTAAATTAAACATTATTATAAATAATTATTTTGACGTTGATATGATTAACGTAATTTATCAAAAACGTCCGAAAATCCGCTTAAAATCATATTTGTAGTTATAGAAGAAAAGGTTTTATTCACCAAATATATAGTGGTGGCCAAAAAAAAGTTTTCACTTTAAAAACTTGTTGTTGTTTGGTTATTTTAAATGATATTTAGTTGCAAAATAGTTCATTCGGTTGAGCAATATATGCAAATATCTAATATAGTAATTTTTTTTCGATTTGATTCATTCATAAATACAAAATTAAGAAATTACCGTTTTCATTGAAATTTATATTGACAAAATAAAGTTTTCACTTTTATTTAGTGAAATCTCCATCATTTTGAACCACTGATAAGCATCTTTTTGGCATAGATCTATAGAGATTTATAATAGTTTCTCTCTCTATTAAATTCCACTCTCTAAATATGCACTTTATTAATTCATCTTTATTACTAAACTGTCTACCATTTGCATAGACATTTTGAGCTAGAATTCCCCAGAGATTTTCAATTGGGTTCAAATCTGGACTTCTAGATGGCCATTCAAGCAAAATGATTCCGTGTTCTCGAAACCAACTTTTGGTAGAAATTGATCGATGACAAGGGGCGTTATCCTGTTGAAAAATTAAATTTGAATTCACGAGCTCCTCTTTAAAAGGTAGAATACTCTCTTCTAAAACTTTTTGATAGAAATTTGAATCAAGTTTATGATCAACAACAACCAAACGGCCAACATTTTCGTTTGTTATAAAACCCCATACCATTACAGTTCCTCCACCAAATCCTCTCTTAATCCTGGTTGGCTTAGGTACAGATTTGTCAATCCAACATACACTGAGACCGTCTGGCCCATCCAAGTTGAACTTCTTCTCATCAGAAAAGATTACCTTTCCCCAATTTTGATTTTCGATAATTTTCTTGCAAGCCCAGTCTTTACGAGAAATTTTATCATTCTCACATAATTTAGGAGTCAGTTTTGGTTTTCCCCAATATAAATTTTGTTCATTTTTTAAGAATCGACGAATCGTTCGATTGCTAGCTTTCAAATTAAACTGTTGTTTTATTTGTGTGGTCGTTTTTCTCCCGTTGACAGCCATCAACCTGATTATTTTTTTAAGAGAATTAGGAATTATACGTTTTCGACCTCTTTTTCGATTGGATTTTCTCGAAGAAAATAAGTTGTTTATGGTTGTTGAAGAACATCCTATTTCTTTGGCAATCATACGGTGGCTGATACCCTTTGATTTCAGTGATGACGCCAATTCTTTTTCAAAATTGCTTAGTTTTGAATTCTTCGGTCTTTCGATTTGCATTTTGAATTTGTTTCAGAATAATTAATGTAAGAATACTTGCAAATAAATATCTGATCAGCGAATTAATTTTCCTAATTCAAAAATCTTCTCACAAACAAGAAGTAGAAAGTTTAAAAAGTGAAAACTTTATTTTGTCAATATAAATTTCAATGAAAACGGTAATTTCTTAATTTTGTATTTATGAATGAATCAAATCGAAAAAAAATTACTATATTAGATATTTGCATATATTGCTCAACCGAATGAACTATTTTGCAACTAAATATCATTTAAAATAACCAAACAACAACAAGTTTTTAAAGTGAAAACTTTTTTTGGCCACCACTATACATTTCTTTATGGTTTCATCAGTGACACATGAATAATGATAAAAGTTTTAAATTCATTGAAAATAATACAAATTTTGAAAGAAGTATAGTAAAAGTTGAAAAATATAAGAATATAATGTGAGCTGAAAAAAACACCAAAACTCTTCAACAAATAGCAACAATGAAGAGAAAAGTGAAAAAGCTCACATTGGCCAGGGTAATTGAAGATTATAAGAGGAATTTTTCTGAACACACAGGTTTGGTTTAAAGTGATTGATGAAGAATTTCTCCTTCACCCACAAATCTTTGCTGTCATCACCCGCATTTTTATACAAAATTGAGAAATTAGAAATCGAAGCCTCATGATTTTCCTGTGTGTCTTGTCACCGCTGTATCATATCAACTTCTTTAGATGATCATTTGACCTAGTTGACAATTCCCTAATCGTACGTCCTATATAAGAAGCTCCAAAGTCGCATCGGAATTTGTAAATCAAAAGAGTCTTTTCTTCAGGCTTTAGTAAATCCTTATGAATCAAACTGAATAATCTTTGGGTTTTAAATACAATTTTCAATTGTATATTATCATAATGTTTATCAATAAGATTAACCAGTCGTTTCCTTCCATCATTACTGAAACCGTCATCTTTAAAATTAAGTTTCATGAAGATGGATAATTTGCCTTCGGGACAATCGAATAATTCAAATGGTTCGATTTCCCAGAGTAATAAGTTATTAGTAATAACTTATTACTAATAACGAACTTCAGGAAGGAGAGAAGACAACCATCTTCATGAAACTTAATTTTAAAGGAGACGGTTTCAGTAATGATGTAAGGAGACGACTGGTTAATCTTATTGATAAACATTATGATAATATACAATTGAAAATTGTATTTAAAACCCAAAGATCTCAGCAAATAGGTTTTCAAAAAAAAAGTTCTAAATATTTGACAACAATTTCGAAAAATCACTTTTCTTCAATTAACTTTGGTTAATATCAGTTAAAAGCTCTCTTTATGAATTATACATAATTTTGTAGCTTAATAAATTTCCTTTCTAAAGAGGGGTAAACAAAGTGTTTTAGGTATCTTTCAGTTAAAATTATCGCTCGAGAAAGAGTTGTGGAACAATGGGACATGAAGCGTTAAGGATCGTTCTCATTACCATTCGGGAGTTGAATTTCAATTTCATGTTACGTCAAATCGAAATTTGAAAATAACGATATTTTTTAACCCTTTCGATATAAGAGTTCTATGTTCAAACTGACTTTTTCCGATTATTTTAAAAAGTTTTTTCATGATTAACTATTCAAGTATGCTATCATGCTTCATTTTTGTTAGTCGGCTTAAGAATGCCATTGATATTTGGGATTTTTCAGAGAGAAGCAAAATTTCTAAATTCAGGATCATTTTGATCGAAATTATTAAATTTGTCAATGTCCAGAGATTACAAGATTTATGTCCATAGTAGCTGAATAACTCTAGTTTGATGAAGATTGTCTTCTCACACCTAGATGTTGGAATTCGGATAAGCAAGTTTAAATTCCATAAGAGAATGAAATAATATTAAACTCATGGTGGCAGATGTAGACGCGTTTCGTCCTTATTAGGACTCGTCAGTATACCAAAGCCAGCACATATGAATATAGTAATTACCAGTGACCACACTTTGCTAGCAGGTTTACTGTCTAAAAACACTGTATTCTCTAGAGTGTTATTATTCAAGGAATTTTTTTATACATGATATCAAGAGTCTCTTGAAAATAGGGTAAAAACTTCAACTCCATACCTCAAATCTTTAATATCAAAGTTGTTTTGTAATCAGATCGAATAAATAATAAGATATCTTTTTTGACATTAGCTGATGACACATCACTGATGATTGTTGGTAAAATTTGATTTCGAAATAAATTCTTTCATTAGCGAAATTTCAAGCTACTCACCAGTAGATGGGAATTTCAATATAAATCAGACCCTGATGAAATTATGTAAAAGAAATAATTTCGTCCAAGTAAATAGTTTTTATGGTAACACTTGGAAAAAAGTTCAGCGAAAAATTTTATTTAGGGGTGGAGGCTTGTGCTAACCAATCAGATTTGAGTGGGTATTTTTTTGTGCAGAACACCTAAAACAATCAGGAAGGGGACCATCCCAGCTTGCATATACCTTAAATACATCAAAATTATCACAATTACATGCATAATTGTATACGATAAACACTTGGAAGAAAGTTCAGGATTTCTTTGTTTAGAAATTATTATTTTAACTACATTAGTGAGATTATTTCTACCTTTTTTTAAATCTTAGAATTGAAGAATTAAAATTCTAACAAAAATCGAGTTTTATTCAAAAATAAATATAAAATTGGTAAATAATTTTTAATGAAATTTAATGTAAAATATCTTAGATGTTAAATAAACTATCTAGATCAACGTTATCATCATCTAATATCTGAGGCACTCTGGGAGCATCTCTCAAACGAAAAGCGATTGAGAACATATGGTTTAAAATCTTGCTAGCTCCAAATAAAGAATTATTATGAATATACTGAAAAATTTCAACTCTCCCAGGAATTCTTATCATTGAGAGACCCTTTGGAATTTTCTCCTTCAACGAACGCCAGAATCTTTCATTAGTGTTGGTGTTGATGGTTGGATCCCTCGGGTCGACATTGTATATTCTGTGGTTGATTTTAATGTGCCAATAACCCGCAGTAGCATACTCAGAATACCCTTGCCATTCATCAGTAATAAAAGTTGAACCAGGATAAACTTGGAGATTGTTACCTGGTCTCTTCTTTCCTCGACTTTCCTTGTTCCACTACATCCAGGATTAGGACATGGACTCGATCTCAAATCAATGAACTGATTCTTAATAAAGAATCTCCGTGAATTTTCCTCTGAGTTGCATAAAGCCCAAATTTCATTGTCACAAAGATACAGCATTTTAAATATAAATGTGAATTGGATAAAAAAAGAAGCCAATGATTGACAGGCTCAATTTTTATAGGACAGTCCATCACAGGTTAAGCCTACTAATAAGCCAACACATTAGATAATAAGGGAAAATAAAAAAATAATTTCTAAACAAAGAAATCCTGAACTTTCTTCCAAGTGTTTATCGTATACAATTATGCATGTAATTGTGATAATTTTGATGTATTTAAGGTATATGCAAGCTGGGATGGTCCCCTTCCTGATTGTTTTAGGTGTTCTGCACATAAAAATACCCACTCAAATCTGATTGGTTAGCACAAGCCTCCACCCCTAAATAAAATTTTTCGCTGAACTTTTTTCCAAGTGTTACCGTTTTTATCATCCCAAGTAATTCTGTGAGATAATCAATCTCAAAACTCTCTTAGTTTAGCTATTGAAAGTTAGCTATGTTTCAAGTTTTTAATTCTAGAAATTCGCTCGTTTGAATTTCTTGTCTGTTATACCCACACAATACTCACTTATTGGTTTGGCGTAATGTTTCAAGATAATCCTGGAGGTATTTATCCCAGCAGATGACCTGCTTTACAGTCTCATCGTTCTGAACAAAGCCAACTGACCAAAAACCAATGTTTGAGCAACTTGGACGATAGGCATATCTAAGAGAAATCTTTTATTCAAATCATTTCAGATATATATTTGAATTTTTCGAATGAATTGCGGACGTATTTCTCACAAGTGAAGCATACCAGGTTTTATGCTTTCAAATAAGCATAAAAATGCAGTGCGTAAGATGAGAGATGCTTTACGTACACTTCCTTATCAGCGTCACGAAAACTTCAAGAAGACTATAGATGATCTGATGAAAGCTTTTAAGAGATGTAAAATCCGATGTCATACAAAGTCCACTTACTTTGGAGTCACTGGGACAAGCTACCTATTGATAGAACTACAGACCAACACGGAGAAAGATTTCATCAAGAAATCAAGTCATTTGAGGAAAGATATGGAAAAAACAAGAACGCACGCCTCTTGTCAGATTATTGTTGGAAAATAAGTAATAAATAAATGAATCTGAAATTAAATTATTTTTCATTTTCTTCTACTTTAAATGTATCTGATAATAAACTAATAAAAAATTTCGCGTATAAATGTGCGAAAGAAAGGTACTACACACGCACTAATTTATGAGGAAAAGATAGGGGAAGAGTATTTCAGCACAATAGTGTAATAAGCCTGACAAAGGATGTCAGTCATTTGCATTGCATTCTCCCATCATAAACCCCCCCCCTCATGAATGGTGTGTTATTTGTCATACAAAAAAACTCTAAAACAACATAACTTTGTTAATTTTGAGGCTACTGAAAATATTGAAATATATTCGGATTTGTCATAAAATTTCAAATTCAATGATAGTAAATTCAATTGTACATTTATAACTTAAAGTCATGAAAACGATGTTTTTCAGCTAAAAAGGCTTGTGAAACGGCAATTAAAAGTCATGAAAAATTTTTTAAAACATATTCAGGAAGGAAATTTTCTCAGCTTTCGAATGATACCAAGCACATTGCTTTACGATCAATAATTACAATTTTACGATGGAGAATGTCCGAGAGGATTGCAAAAACTTTCAGTTGCCATGGTGGCTACAAAAAAATTTTACGAAGAAATGAATTGCTCCATTGAATTTGTTATGAAATTCTGAGCAAGATATGTGAAATTCAGCGTGGTAAAAAAAATTTTGTGCTGACCAATAATAATCATTATTATACATCAATATCGACGAAACTCAAAATCTTAGAGAGAGCCTCGCCTTCTTTTTGTAGTGAAGCCTGAGAAAAATTGGAGATTAGAAATAATTAATTTTTCATTTGTACTTAATAATTATTTCATTTGAGCGATAATATTGTCGAACTTTATCAAGAATTTATTCTGAACTCACAAGTAGTGATAAACGTTATATTTCCCTGGGTCTCTTCAGATTCTATCCCGAGTCTAACATAAGAGATGTGAACCCTCTCCTCTTGCTTCTTGAATATGAATTACAAAAAGCTCAGCCAATGGAAAATTTGCATTGTGATAGTATTTGTATGTGTTAGACCCGGGGAAATATAACGTCTATCACTATTAAATAATATTCCTTCGTTTTCTATCAAGTTCCTCATGAGTTCAGAATCAAATATTTCAGACGTGGTAGTGGAAAATTAACAAAAAAACATCTCAAGTACAAAAAGAATGGTGAAAAGCTTCCCTTGTATCTCACCATACAGAATGTAAGAATAATAAAATACAGAATTCATTAGGGGTCAGAGTCACCTTTGAGAGTCTGAATGTGAAAAGTGTTTTGATTCAGATGATCAATTCTCTGATGCTTAAAGATTACTGTTTGAATAATATCGATTGATAATCTTCCATTACATAGAAAGTTTTGCTTATTTGAAATAATTTTAAATTACAGTTAAATTAAACCTATCATCTTGGTTAAGCAATAGAGATGTAACGAATTTTGACCATTTTTTAAATCAAAGTTTTCTGTGAAATTTCCACATATAATTTTGATAAGAATGATGTGTGAAATCTAAAATAACTGAAAATTTGTTTGCAATCCCATGCATAGTCGTGCGTTGCCCATTTTCCCTAAATTCTCTTGTAGGCATGGTGGAATAAAAAAATTAACAGAAATGATTCTATTACTATTTTCATTAAAAAAACCCTTAAAGCCTTATCAGCAAAAAAGATATTCGAGATTTTAGTGAAAAATGTAGTAAAAATTCATTGAAACTCTAGCGGCATTTTTAAAAAAGTCTGACCTTTAAACTTTAATATTATCACAGACAACCATTTTGATGCTTGATCTTATATGAAATAATGTTAAGAACTCATAGTATTATCATTTGAGTAGGTGTTTAAAATAGGTTGAAAAATTTTTTACATCTCTATTGAGCAAAGGTCAGTAGGCCCAACAATGTAGGAGTAGATTTCCAAATGATTCTTACATCTTCCTCTAAAAGTCTGCAGATAATGTCATTTTTAATAGTTGTAAAAGGATTCTTATTCAGGTGACATAAGATTTATAAATAATATTGATATAAATTAGATTAGTAGTAAATTCAAAAATACTCACGTCATTGGAACATTTTTAGCTAGTTTTTTATCCATATTGTCGAATGAAACAAAGCCCAGATAGGCACATGAGCAAGCCAAAGTTTTCCATGCGTCATGTATAACCTCCCAAGGCGCGTATAGTCTTTTAAAGGGTTATAAAAAAATGCACACCTACCTTGTGAACAAATCAAATTCAAATATTGACACGTAAATTTTTGAACAAAAGGATAGGGTTTCTCGTAGGATTTTACTTTGAACACTGCCGTTAATGTTCAGCTTCATCATAAATGGAACAAGAAATGTTTCCATCTTTATAGCAAAACAGCTGAAAGAACAAGACATTCAATTGGACTCTTGTCCTATAGCCAATGTTCTAGTGTTTAATTAAAATTTTAATTTTCTATCAAGTAGTTCTTCGGGAGCTGTTCGGCATAGATTGAGTATAACGTTGTTCGCATGCTACAAACTGTATTTTTATCAGGGTAATCTAAATGTTTTTTATTCTAATCTTATTCTAATGATCAATTATATTATGAGAAAAAAAAATTCTTTTTTTATACTGACAATGATGAATAACTCTATGGGAATTTCGGACGTATATGTAAGTATACGTGAATATTTAATAATAATAATCTTCTGCACCGGTTTCCCGAGCAAAAGAATTATTTTAAGGTTGTTTTAGGTTTGAATAAGAAACTTTTCAAAAAAATTGGCCAATTTAGATTCTACAATTCATGTTTACAAATGAACAGATTTCCAAAGTCCAGATTTCATGTGGAACCGGATCCCGGATGAATTTTTGTTCAATGCAAGACAACATATAATTACGAACGAATCATTGGAAGCACATATTGACAGGTTCTTAAAAATACAAGGGGGGAAAGAAAGCGAAAAGAAGTTACAAAACTTAATGAGACAAATAGAAACAGAGAATGTCATTCAGGACAAAGGCTTTTTCAACTACGCTGGAATAGAACTCACAAGAATGCAAAAAGAAATACTCTCACTAGGTCCTAATTTCTGCGTCTCAAAGAAAACATAAAACACAGAAGATAAAGCTGCTTTCGAAAAATTAGCGTGGGATCTATCTGAAACAAATAGACTCAAAGAAGGGGCAAATCTGGAGAATATCAAAATAGATCTTCTCAATACATACAAAAATTACAGTAAGAAAAAGAATATAAACGGGAACACTGGGAGGCGCTGAAGGAAATAACAAACAATAGAGACTTAGTCCTGGCAAGACCAGACAAGGGGAGAGGTTTAGTAATAATTAAGAGACAGGATTATATTCAATCAGGATGTGAATTTCTTTCGGATGAAACGAAATTTGAGAAAAGTGAAGAACTCAGGGTAAATTACAAAATAGGCGACGAAGAAAAAGAAATAGAAAAGATTGGAAAGAATCTTCATAGAAGAGGGTTGATAGATAGTTTCACAATGAATTCAATAATCAGGAAAAATTCTTCAATTTCCAGATTATATTTCCTACCAAAGACACATAAGATTGACCCAGAGAACCTTCCAAATGTATTACCAATGAGACCAATTCTAGATATGTCAGCCTGTCCACAGCATTTTCTAGCAAAATGGCTTCAAGATGTTCTCAGACCAATTCATG
>SSNU01000328.1:0-80457 GCA_012064415.1 Gyrodactylus bullatarudis
GATAACATGGACCTTCTCGTGGTCGCAAACGCCGTCGTATTCAAAGATTTCAATCTTCCATTTGCCCTCAAAGTTTTTGAAGCGACAATCGTTTGGTGTGTCTCCATTTAGGAGTACCAAAATAAGTAAGAATGTCAGCGATTTAAACATGATTCTTGGTGAATCTTATCATAAGAGTGAGCTTAAATCATGATTTTACATGTTGCAAAGTTCATTATTTAATACAGAAACATAATAATTCGATCTCGTGATTTTTCGATCGATTTCCTTTTTAAATCTTTCCACGTCTCGACTTGTGAGTATTATCATAATATAACATTTTATTAGCTTTCCTCGTGCAACAAATTGGGTGCTCCTGGGTCAATTATTGTTTAGGATGGTTGGCGTTTGTATCTTTGTATCCCACAACTGTTAGGCTATGATTACACCCACATAGTTGTAAATCATACTTTAGAGTTCGTTACAAGAGATGGGGACCATACAAACACGATAGAGAGTCTTTGATTTCAATTACACAATATAATATTTTGAAAAAAAATTACTTAGGTTGAATTCCTGATCATTTCCTAATTGATAATCTTAAAAATACTATTCTAGTATTTTTCAATTATTTTAATTAAAGTTTAATTGAAATTTTTGAATTTGAATATTTTTAGTTAAAATAAATTATCTTTCTCAACGATTATTTTGTTTTAAATAAATGAAATTTCAAAATTTTTTTATTCAATATAATATATTGTAGACTAAATGGTAGCCCAGGAAGTCCTCTACTCTATGCTTCTTGGGTATTATGAGCCCCTCTTGCAGATAGAAAAACAAGCTGATGGTTCCCTCAACGTCATTATCCTCTCTAAACTACGTGAAAACTTGCAAGATCATGAAGTTTTCTTAATTTCTGATGTTTTTGCTTCATTTTGTTATAATGTTAGAATGGTCCACGTATTTATTGAGACTAGAACAACATACACTCAAGTTTACGCAAATATCCTTCAAAAGAACTTGAGAATTTTCCTTCAAGAATACACAGAATTTATCCTGACAAATCTCAAAGATCCTAATAGCTGTCTTCTTACTAATGTCCAGATTAATTTATCAGAGTATATTGTATTTTTTAAGAATATTGAATCAATCATCAATTCTTCGCATATTCAAGAATCAAGCTGTCGGCTCATCGATAGAATCGTAAAACTTGCATCAATCACTTTTGGCTTATCTAAAAGAAACTTTTCAAAAATTCTTCATTCTATGTACCATCAGTTCCTTTCGGATACTTATTTTGCAATATTCAAAAAGAAATTCAATTCGGAATATATTTTGGATATTTTCGATGAAAAAATCCAGATTAATGAGAATCAAATTCCTGACTTTATCGACAGTCAGTTTATTGAAAAACTTATATTCATAATCAATTACATCGATCATTATACTGATGAAAGTTTTTTAGAACAGACAAAAAATAAGTTTTTAAACTTCTTGTCCAGTCACTCGAGGGAATGTGATATTTTCAACCAGGATCTTGAAGATAGTTTTACTCAAGTTTTGGACATTTCAGATTTAAGGAACCATTTAAATGATATTTTCAAACACATTGAGGGTAGCCTATGGAATAAAATCATTGAGGAAGAAAAACTCTTTGATATTCTTGATCTTCTTCTTGATGTGTGTACCCTTAGACGGGGAGATATCTTTATGACTCTCTTAAAGAATATAAGTGAACAATCAAATTACATTTTTGATAATGCTCAGGATACCGAGCAAATGTCGAATATATTACGTCTTCCCATGAATGATATCACTGGAATTGAGAGCTCGGTCAACTTTTTCATTGATGATGCCTTCCAAAAAACAATGATGACCGTGTTTCCCTCAAAAATTCAGACTGTACAAAGGATCAATAGTGAAAATCCTCTAACGTTTAGTATTAGAATTAATCAAGACTTTGATAACAATAATAATGAAAATTCTAACGATATTCTTGTCATAGATCAGATCAAACTTAGGATAATGTTGGGAGAGAAAATCTCCAAGAATCTTGATACAATTTTCAATAAAAACACATTGGAAATATTCTCGAATTTCTTCCGCACTTTTCTCAAAATTCACATGAGTTCAAATTCCCTAAGGGAAAATTATACAGATTTCTTGGATCTTGAAAAGAGTTTGAAGAGGAAAAAGTCAAAATCTGAAGATATAGACGCAAAACTATTTCTAAAGTTGAAAACAATCGCTATTTTATATTCAAATATGTGTCTGTTTATCAATCATTTTTTTGATTATATTTACGTGAGTCCAAATAATCCTATTAACTCAAATTTATAATCAAGAAAACATGTTATTTTTGTTATAAAATCTATAATAGAGATAATAAATTATAATTATTATATTTTGAAAAGTAGAAGCAAGATGTAAATTTAAAAGTTTATCAGTATTCTTCATAAAAATTAGGGGTAATGACAAAAAGCAAACAATAGATCTTACGCAAAGCAAATGGTTTTTTTTCAGTTTTTTCAAACAAAAATAGGTAGATTTTATTTTTTCAACTAAACACAAAACCCAAACATATATTATAACATGAAGTTTGATTTGATAGGCTGTTTTCTATTTCTAAGTCCAGGTTTGAGTTCCAAAAAGTTACTTTTATCACAAAATCATTATTTCACCTATATTTTGGAAATCGAATCTAAAAAAGCGATACAAAAGAAATTCGTAAATTAATTGAATTTAATTCCTTATGAAACCTCTTTCATTGACTCTTGACTAGATTTTTTTTTCTGATTTGGCCTTTTGTCTTTGGAATTAAAATTGAAGAAGGTATGAAATTAAAAGAATTTGAAATACTAGTTATAAAAGTGATTTATTGATTGATATAAGTTGCTAACTGAAAATCATGATCGGTTTAAGAACGGACGAATTTTTTTCTGGTGAATGAAGCTTTATTTTTGTCGGTTCTCTTCCTTCGTTCTTAAATCTTGCATGAATTTCAGTTAGCAACCTCAAAAGTGATTTAAATAAAAAAAAACAATAGTGATAATTTAAAATGAACATGCATTGATATTTCCTTGAAAGAATAGACGCATTTATTGACCTTCTTAACCCTTTCGGTGCCGATGGACATATATGTCCATTTTCCAAATTTTTTGAACCTTGATAACTCTACCAGTTTGATAGATTTCTGGATCAATTGGAGTTTAAATTGAAGCCCACAATGTGAACTTGCATTAGTATTCTATTCTTGATTTCGCGCATACATTTAGATCGAAAGAAGTGGCGAGCATAATAATGGAAAGATTTACTGTAACCATATCATTAGATCGTTAAATTTTTAATTTCAGCCTGAAATCTTTTTTTCCTACCTAGAATGATATTATTGATTGTCAACTGTTGAAATTCTACAAAACAACTAACCAGGACAGAACCATAATGTCTCTCGAATTAGGTATTGAAATGCTACTGAGAAAAATAAAAACCCTTTCATTCATGGACAATGAACAGTTACTCGAGACCTTTCACAAAATTCTCAACGACATGAAATCCCTAAAGGAGCTATGGACAGATAAAATAGAAAAACTCCCCGAGATGGAAGAAATTCAAAATGTTCAAAATTCCTTTAGATTTAATGTTCTCAGATTTCTTAGACAACTAAATACAACAACTAAGATGACACAAGACCTTGAAGTATTTCCCAATTGTTCCTATCAGGCACTCGGCAATAGATTAAATTATTTTGATAAATTGTTCAACACCCCATCTATATGAAAATATCAGTATATTACTAATAAAAATAAATAAAAAAGACTTATGGTATAAATCACCAGTTATCTACTGATTTAAGATGAAATTATCATGTTGACAAGTCTTGTAGATTTTTAGTTCGCTTAGTTGACTTTGTACATAAGATTGCGAAAATAACATAAGATTTCACACTGTCAAAGAGTCAGTTTTTGAATCGATTGTACATGAAAATAAGATTATTTTATTTAACCCTAGGATGACATTTGGGGGTCTTTAACGCCCCCATTTGTATTAAAACTCCCGTAAGGCAAAATTAAAATGTCGTTCTAATAATCCAACCTCAAGACTTCAAGAAAAACAAAAAGTTTTGTGTCATATTCAAAAGTAGTGCGTTGAAGCGTTTAAGGGATTCAAGATTCCATAAATCTTAGCCTAATTGACATGACGACGAGGATTTACGATTTTTACAAAAATCTCAATATTTTTCTCCGGATAGTGAGGAACAAAACAAAATATTTTTAATTCCACGATGAAATAAGAATAAATTTCAGATAATAAGTATGATTTATTTTTTGGCGCTAGTTGTAAATTTCTTAGAGTTTAGTTCAATTCAATGTAAATGCATAAAACAAAAATTTGACATGATAAAATTTTTGATTTTCATTCTTCCTCCTAATATATATTTGATTGACTGATGATATAATCAATACAATGAATAGGTGCTGTGACCATTGATCTGTCGGATGAATCAGCCGTTAGAGAAAATCTGCGAGACGAGTTGTTATATTTTCTAGTGTGAATTATCTCACTTTTCAGAATACCCTTGTATAATAACTAGTATTCTCGTTTTGTATATTATCTGAACTTGTCGATGAGTTTGATAGGTATTGTGAAAAATGAGTACTTTCTTCAAGAGTATCAACATCCCTCTGAAAGGAAACGGTTCGAGAATTCGAATTCGATGCCTGCACAAGTTCAGGCATATTAGGCATTTCTAAAGAATTTCCAGCATTCTTTGTCAAAATATCCAATCCTAAAATGTGAGCTGCAATAGAAAAAAAATTATTCTTCGATTATTTTTAAACAAAATTTGAGATCAGAAATAGACATAAGCTAATGTGTAACAGAGAACTAGCCTTTTTCCAAATGTTCAGTGCTCAGAGAGGGAGCGAGAGCCAAGTACCATTTTGAGATA
This sequence comes from Gyrodactylus bullatarudis, assembly GCA_012064415.1. Lineage (NCBI taxonomy): Eukaryota > Metazoa > Platyhelminthes > Monogenea > Gyrodactylidea > Gyrodactylidae > Gyrodactylus > Gyrodactylus bullatarudis. The sequence goes on from SSNU01000328.1 coordinate 4,928, forward strand.
ATGAAAAGCTTTTAATTAAATGTACTTTGAAATTTTCTAATCTTTTTAATATGTTTTCAAAAATATCTTTAACTCTTTGTTAGTGAATGAATATTCATGATATTTTGATTCAATTTTCGTAAAATATAACGAATTTAACCAGGAATTAGAGAATTCGTGTAAATCTAATAGAGTATTCACTAGAATAGAGTGAAATCATTAAGCTTGTTTTCGTACGATCGATTCTAAACATTATTTTGTCATTTGCCTCGAAAAGGCTTCTCCATTACGTCAAACCCACACCTAATTTTTAAGTAGAGGTATCTACATTATTACCAGAGCCTCAAAAACTACTATTTTTACTATTCTGCATGTTGAATGGCTTAGAAAATGATACAAGAATTCAAAAGTAACTTAAGATCTGAAATTTTAAAATAATAAACAGCTAATTTAGTAACTTGGACATAAAGCTTTGTGGTTAATTCTTGAGATTCTGATCAATTAGAATATGTTAAAATATTCAATTACTACGTGTAGACTACACGGTGTAGGGATGAATTGAGTGTGCTGAATCATTAGTTAAAGATATGTAAATATTAGTACCCTAATAATTTTGCGAATTTTTTTCGAAAATAATGCTTTATCCTTAATTCAACGTATTACATAGAAGAAGTAAAAAAAAGATTGATTTTGATTCGATTTCTAAGTAAGGGAAAAATATCGAAATTTTGCTAATGAAAATCGGAGTTGAAGTTGAATTTTTCTACCAATAAGTTGAGCCTGATAAAATAGTTTTAGACTCTACACCGAAAGCTCTATTATTTAAGTATTTCATGCGGATTACTCACAGTTATAAAGATTCATCTGAGAGCTACATCTTGAGTTGACGTCTTCATTTTTGGAATTAGAATCTTCTAAAAATTGATAAATGAGCTATTTTAGTGATTAATAACAATAACTGATTATTAACAAAGAAAAGATAAGCGCAATACCTAAGAACTCAAAATTTTAATCATTATCAAAGACTAAGTGCAAATATTATTTGTTTTCACTCCTTTCGTAACCATTAAAATATTCTTGAGTTAATTTAGAACGATGCATTGTCTATCATAATGGAAAATTGTATTTTGAAATTTAAGAAATAACTGTATTTATGAAACAGAAACTAATGGAGACATATAAGGTGTAAGATAATAGAGTGAGAATGGTAATTTTGCCACCATTATACGATAGAGATTCACGTAATTTTATAAATACGTCCGAAAATCCACTTATTTGCATTTAAAAATGTTTTGAAGTATTGAAAAACAGGGAGTTTATTATCCGAACGAAGAAATAAATTTTGCAGGATAACCATTTTCCATCAAACTATTTTTCAATCTCTCTAATTCATTAGGAAGTTCCTCTTCGCTTACGATTCTTTTGATTCTCTTAGACTGACCGACAACCAAACCAACTTTATGAGAAACAGGACTGAAACTACTGCGAAATGAAGATATTTGTCAGTCTTTTACTTGTGAATGTTTCTTTTGTTTAATCTATCAACTTTCTTGGTTAGTTTAACATGTAAAAAATCAGATTCTTCAATTCTCAATATTCTATAAGAACTCAAGGGATGATAGCACTGATCTATGGATTAAAGAGAAATTTTTTTATCAATATTACTAAACCAGATCTGTGTGTTCAAAAGAACCATAGATATTCTCCCATACTACACTGGCCTATGTTAGCTTTTTCACCCTTTCCTCTTCAATTTTGCTACTAATGTTGTGTTTTTGGGTGTTTCTTCAGCTTGCATTCTCTTCTTTATATTTCTTACAACTGTATTTTCATTCTAATATTATTAATTTTATTATTTCAATGATTCTATAGATAATTTTCATTTTTTTAAAAGTTACATTGCTGATGAAGCTATATGAAATGTACATTCAGTGTTAATAAACTCCCTGTTTTTCAATACTTCAAAACATTTTTATATTATGTAAATACGTTTTATTATCTTCTATCTACTTAGAAATTATAATATTTATATCAAAAAATAAATTAATTGTTACTAACATTAATTTTCTGGACCCATTAAAAATTGATAAGAAAAATCTTACCCTTTTCGTTGGTGGAGTTTTTTGATTTTTTCCTCTGTTTATCTTCTCGACGCCATTTTGCTCTGCGATTAGAGAACCAGACTTGAATACGAGCCTCAGGTAAACTAACAATTTCCGCTAACTTTTCCCTGGCAAAAACATCCGGATAATGCGTCTTGTCAAATTCCTTTTCAAGTAAATCAAGTTGCTCATCTGTAAAAAGGGTTCGGTGACGCTGAATTTTTTTACTTGTTAATTGTCCATCAATCGAGTCAAGACATTCTGATTGTTCGTAAAGGAGTGCATTCGGGCTGATATCCAGGTTAGAAGATATATCATTATTGCTGGAAGTACTATCACACATATAGTTTAAATCATAACCAGATACTGCCATTTGCTGATCTAAAAAATATTGATTGAATAAAAAAATTTATTTTCACTTTTAGGTGAGTTTCCTAAATTCTTATTTGCTCGTTGACAAAACTGATTTTTAAAGGCATAAATCATTTAAAAATGAAAATATTAAAATTTTATATGATTGAGAAATGAAAATATTTTTCTCACTGTGTGGATTTTTTTTTTCAGTTGAACTTGATTTCAAACTTATTTGATCGTTAATGGACCCTTTCGACGTCTCATCACTCCAAGGGAGAAACTCAGGTGAGTTATATGAATTTGTGTAGAGTTCCGTAAGACGATTTGCTGCAATTTTCAGCATACTTGTCGAATCATCTATGTAAAAATTCATGAACAAATCTGAATCTCCACCTTAAAAATCATCTAAATACTTTTTGGTAGGACTAGTTCTTAATTAAATTAGATTTGTCTAGATTTCAAATGTTCCAATTTTCAAGAATATCTAAATCTATAGTTATTGTTGTCATACGATGAATAGGAAAATATTTTGACCCATAATGGAATCTGAAATCTTAAGACTCATCATAAATTATTGATTTACATGTTTAATTTCAGGTTTTTTTGATTTCTCAACATGTCATCTGATTGGTTTCAAGGTTTATTGGATTTCGAATAATTTTTCAGAACTGAACCAAAAGGAATACAAAGGTTTTTAGACAAAATTGTTGTACCCCCACTGTAGAAGGTTCTATCTCAGTGTCTGGTTTTACAAAAATTTATTGAAGTCAAACGATGGATTAAGAGAAGGAATAATCGAAAATGTAGCATTGAATTTGGCAAATTTTCAGAGAAAATTCTTACCTGAAGCCTGATGTTCAGTTTTCTTGTCGAAAAAATCTCGTTGACTTGTCGATGATTGATGAAAGAGTCTCTCGTGACCATTTTCTGAGATCATTTGTTCATCTTGACCTTCTTCATTCAGATAGATTTGATTATTATTATTCTGAACACTTTTATTGTTGTTGACTGGATCAACTGAATTTGTCGGTATGATTTCATTTTCATTTTGCTTTGATGTAGACATAATTCTGTTGTTATTTGCTTCAATGAGACTACTCGATGAAGTTGGATCATTAGAACTGCCATTGAAATTATTGGTATTATTGTTATTTGAGCTGGGAGTATTACCTCTGGGTGAATTGGTTGATATAAATTGTTCATAATCTCCCGTGTAGCCTTGATAAAGAGTATTCTGGGTAGTTGAATAGTTTGAGTGACTAATGTAGTTGGTTGGTTTAATACTAGAGTTGGTGTTGTTAAATAATGAACCATGAGAAGATGTGGAGGAACTACGAAAGTATTCTTCGTATGCTGCTGAATACCAATTGGCTGGCCAAGAGTTTGTACTTATCTGGTTGTTATTGCCTGAAGAGTTTGCATGATTTTGAATGTAAGAATGTGTAGTATGAGACAGAAAGTTTGTAAAATTATCATAGGAATGACTTGAATTACATTGGGCAGATTGAAATATTGAAGAGCTGTTGCTAGGAATGTTTGAATCTGGGGATGGATCGAGTTCATGGTTTAAATTTGTCTTTTCATTGATGCCTAATTGGAAATTTTCAAGTTTTAAACTGCAGTTTAAATAAATTTTACTGGCCATCAAGCTATTTGAACCCCTTCTTAATTCATTCATCTATGATGATTTAAGAAAGCAGAGAAATCATCAATGAAAAAGATTTAATCCTAGTCCTGCTTTCAGCGATTACACAGACGTTAATCTTCTCTATATTCAAATGTTGGAGCATAATTATGACATTAATTCGCCCAAGAATTATCAGCAATACCCATGGAAGTTAGATCGCAATCGCTACAAAGAAGGCTCCAAATATTCTATAATGCTTAGGGATAAGTTAAATAAACATGAATTGGACATTTTATCATGGGTTAATCCATTTTATCATATCTGCGATTTATTTTGATTTTTCGTTCTAGATTTAAGATTCATCTTAGTGCAAAAATGACATTTGAACTTGGAACCTTGAAATCGATATAAATCGAATTAAAAGTCTCAAAACTATTGATAAAAACTTACGAGAGCTAGTGGAAAACTTTTTGAATGATGGTATTTCATTTGTACTAAAATTGTTGGTTCTCATTTTATCTCCTTGGGGTAGATCTGATGAATCTGAAAAGAATATAAAAATCAAAATAATTGTCCAGATTAGAAGGATAAAAACAGGCTTTACTTTGATTCAATAATGAGTTTTTTGGCTGTGAGTTAAGTTGATGACTCTGTGTTACACTTACAGCAGCAGCTTGGACCAGTGCTGAAGCAACAACAGCCGCAGCGCTCATACTTCGTTGGGATTCATTGGTCAAATTGCGAAGAACTCGATTTATTGATGAAACCTTATTTTAATATAATTTTTGATCACGGAAGAAGAAAGAATTAATAATTATATTAATCAGGATAAATAAGAATTTATAATCTGCGTTAATATCTTTCGTCTTGGTAATCCGATTTTAGACAAATAATGTAATTATCCTCTTAAAAAATAACAGGATGACAATAATTAAATCATTACGGCTATCTTATGGGACTGAAAAGAATGAATGATTGTAGCTGAGTCTGAAAACTATCTTTTTCTTAATGGAAAGCAAGGATAGATTTATGTTGAAGAAAACTTTAATCCAGTAGTGGAATAATGAGAATTAAGAAGGAATAAAATTAGATTTTGGGACAAGTTAATCATGAATTTGACAGATGTACTATTTTTCTAATTTGGATATGTTTCTATGGTCTATTCTTAATCATTACCTGAGGATGTCTTGGGGCAATTCTGTTATAGGAAAATTAAAGAAATCTTTCCAATAGACTTCTTTTCAATTTAAAGAAACTCTTTTAATTGCCAATCAAAAACGAGTTAACTTCTTCTGCCTTTTTCTAAAATCTTTCTGTGTTTTCTTGACGTGAATTTTCTTATCGACGTAAATCAGCTCAGTATTCAGTAGGCTAGGGTGAAATTTTTAACCACATATCAGGACTTTTCTGATAGAACTATCAATTCTAAGCATTATTTTGTATTGAAGCATGTGCCGAAAATGATTCTCCATTACGTCATTCAGTTTTAAAAATCCAAAAATTTTTAAATCGCCGCTCAATTTTCAATGAATTTTTACTACGCAATCACTAAAATCCGGAATATCTTAGCCTTTTAATGAGTTTCTTAATTTTTATCTTCAAAAATAGTAATCTTATCATCAAGAGAGGCTTCATGGTTAATTTTGTTATTTTATCATGTCCGTGGGATATTGTGGGAAAATGGGCAATGACACAATGGAGAATGATTTTCATGCTTTAAAATTATGCAAAACATGTTCTGAGTATTGAAATTTATCAGAAAAGTAAGTCCTCTTGTGAGTTGTTCGGAGAAAAAAAAATTTCACCCTAGCCTAGTATTCAGTATACTTGAGCGAATCAATGTAAAGTTGGGAATCTATGATTTATACAAAAATCTCAATATACTAAGGATTTTAGGAGTCCAAATCATGCTATCTACTTTAACCATTTAAAGAATAAAATTATTTTTTTGAAAAATATGGCAATTTTTCAAATTTAACGCCATATTTCCAATTTTTGAATTTTGGCAGAAATTTAAGCTGAAAATTATTTAGTCGAAAGTGAGAAGATAAGAGAAGAAAACCTGGTGTAATACTTCAACTCATTATCGTTTGAGAGTTGAGCATTTTCACTACTTGAAAATCAATGGAATTTCGATAGTTCAAAATCCCTTAGAAATAGTTGATCCGTCGAAAATTTGGCTTTCTTGTCTAATTCTGATCCTGAGATTTTTGTTCATATCAACCAACTTCAATATAGGGTTGTTCTTTAGAGATAGACGGTTTAAACATACGGATCAAGAAATCTAGGATTGTCATGATAAATTTTTAAAACTGATTAACTCATTTTTTAATGAATTTATCAATATTAGCAATCTTTTACTACAACTAATCAATAAGCTAACACGTTTTCTCAGGGATTACAAGAAGAAATGAAAAACATGTTCAAGGTTAAAAGATATAAGACTCACACTTGGAATATTATCATGAGTACAAATCCCTTCCTGTAGGAGTCTATCCCGAATTTCCCAAGCGAAAATTGAAGGACATTCCCGTTTATACGAAGCTATTCTGCTGATGACCATGTTTGTAGCTACCCTCGGCTTTGATCCACCAATAGCTTTGGGCCGAATTGATCCAGTTTCATAATATCGGCAGAGGATCTTTGACACACAACCATTAGAAACTTGAAGGATCCTTGAGATATCACATGGTCGTGCACCAGAATGAGCTAATTCGATGATCTTTTGTCTTGTATTATCTGGAAGGGGTCTTCCATTAACAAACATACCGCCTAACTGGTTAATACCAGAGTGTCCCCTTTTGATTTTCTTCTTAACTTTATCTTCAGGATAAATCATCTTGAGATAAAATAACAATTTTATCCCATGTATCACATTTATTTATGCTTTATTTATTGGTAAAATGGAAGATAATTCATGCAAAAATTTATTTTTACTACGTTTTAATGAATCTACATTGGAATTCACAACAGTTTTTTGATTTATAATGTCAATTAAAATTCTGTATTATTTTTAGTTAATTTCAATTATTCAAATTTCAGACGCCACAACTATGCAAATTATATTGTGTCCAGTGAGCTTCAAACAGAAAATTACATAGATCATCTTGTACAACATAAATTTCAGGATTAAAAGATAAGCTTGAATATTTTAATGAAATAGAAGTTAAATCAGGCATATTAAAGCCTCTAAAGTAGGTAATCATCAGTGAAAATTGATCATAGTGCCTAAAGAGTAGGCTAGAATTAGAACAAAAAGCTAATACTGAAGCTTCTCAATAGTGAGATTAACAATTTTGATATGATTTATAATTTTAAGCAAAATTTTTATTGAGATTTTGTTTAATACTTACAGTTCAAAGCATGAACTAAGCTACCTTATTAAGTAAAACCCTTCAATTAAATAAGACTTTGCATATAAAAACTAAGTTAATTTATCTACTGATTTTAAAAAATTAGACCATATATTTCAAATTGAAATAATTTCATCAAAATAAGATTTTTATCAATATTCCTGAATTGGAAAATTAGCATCAGATTCACTAAAATAAAACAAATCAGCTGACATCAGTATTAGCTTTCTGCCGACCTCTTGGGTAGACACAACAAAATTTTCATCGGTTCTTTACAATTATATTTTGATAAAGAAATGGGACTGAATTTTTGATTGTGTAACTTTTGATCAAAGTTAGAATCTCATAACATTTGATGCAACCTAATATTTAGAAATTTTACAAGATAAATTGCTTATAAATACTCACCATGATAGGTCCTCCTCCTTATGTTTTTACACCTAGTTTGAAATTGTAGAGTTATTTTCGAGGGTCGAAAAATCAATAAAAATCTTAGCGTTGTCTTTTTTCTTCTCCAAAAACCCGTTCAAGCGTTTACTTCCTATGGTTGAATTTGTTTTCTTTGGAAGATCTCAGAAAGTGCAACTATTCTGTTGTAATCTATAGTGTGTATAGCGTGGGAAAGTATATTTGTGTCTCACTCCTGTAATCGGCGTACCGTAAATATGAAGACGCCTTTTTACCCTATTTTGCTCTCCTCGCCTTTCGTTTCAGCTTCACTTAATGTTCCTCGGAGCGTAATTATGAAAAATAGTGTAATGGAAAATACAAAAAATTATATATCATAAAACTGATAAAAAGTGTACTCAAATTCTTGTATCATATAGAGTAGGAAGGATTAGGAATTATCCATTAAAACACATACTCTCATACATTAGTAATTGTAGTGTGTAGTCTATTCTTGCATGAGTAGTGAAAAAATGGGGTGGTGAGTTGATGGATTTTATTCTATAAAGTGATCACGCTCATTCAAATTATCAGCCAATAGGAATTCAAGATTTCCCAATATTTCTGTATTTTATACAAATAGAGGGGGATTGAGCGTATTGAGATTTTTCATAGGTAGATTTGCTATAGTACTCAGAGAAATATTGTTTTTAATCATCGTAAAATACAGTAGCGTAATTATTATGATTTATTCATAGATAGATGTCAGACACTCCTAGTTTCAATTGTAGGCTAAGAGATCAATTTCTATCAAGATTCTTTCTTTGCATTTCTCAGTTCGGGTTAGCTAAGAGTTCAGCTACTGGCCCTCTATTCTTCAACCTTTTCTATTTAAATTCATCTTCTTTATAAAGTTTCAGAATCAAAACTAACCTTTACTTTGAACACTCTTTCCCTTATTTGTACAAATCATTTCTATGAATAAATATAAATAATATAAATGTTTCAATTTCAATTACAAAAAAAAACTTTTCTCTTCTCAGAGATTCCTTCGAGATAATAGGGCTCTATATTAATCAGAAATAAATGCAAAATCATGCTTCCTGCTGGCCTCCCAACAATCAACTTGGAATTTTTTTGTTAGAAAATAGATTTTTAAAAGTTTGATATATATGTGTACAAAATAATATAAAATATTAATACTGTAGAACTTTCTATAATATATATCTAATAAAAATTTCTAACAAAAAAAAAAGTTAGAAATGTCATTGAATCTTGATAGACGGAATCGCTTCTACTTCTTGGAGAAATTGTCTCCTTAACTTTAGATCTAGGTTTCAGTGATAAAGCAAATTATAAAATTGATCCTTTCTCTAATTTAGTTAGAATTAATACTTTATTGAAATAATTTTCCGAAACTATAGCTTTATACACTCCTTATATCCTAATATGGATTCTTATAATGTCCCCGTATTTGTATCTGGTCTTAACCCACTTTGAGTTCAAAAATATGTGCTGTGCGCAATTTAGGAAGTTGAACAATTCTGGAAGATTCCACTCTCCTCCTATTTTAGTCGAGCAATTTAGGAAGAATTTTTTTGGTGTACGCTAATTTGACCTTTGGAATACATCAAAAACATGGCCCACACATTTTCTCTCTGCCCCCCCCCCACTTTCACACGCAAATAAGGAAAACGACCCCACTTTACATTCTAGTTTATTGAGTTGAATGAAAACATGTTTGTAGCATTGGAATTATTTATCATTAAAAGACAATGATCTTATGACACTTAAGATTGAGTAAATTCCATTCCTAGTTATTGATAATTTTGACAACCTTAGAAAATTTGACTTTTGATATGTACCTGATTTTGTATCAAAGTTTTCCGGGATTTTAATCTTTTTGATCATTTAAGAAGAGCTTTCATTTAGAGGCTTGTTCTTCAATGAGATCGTAGAAGTTCTTCCTGTCATCCATTTTTAATTTTTACATACCAAAATATTCTTTACTCTTATGTATTTGACTCAATAGGAGAAGACTTGTCTTAAACATTTATTCCTTCTAAGGTTTACATGTGTGTGTATGAAAGTAGGGGAGGGGGCGGGTTTTAGAGAGAAAGAGAAAATAAGCACAATGTTTTTTGATGTATTACAAAGGTGAAACTAGCATATACAAAAAATAATTATAATCTTCATAAATTGGTCGACCAAAATAGGAAGAGAGTGAAATCTTCCAGAATTGTGCAACTTCCTAAATTGGGTACAACATATGCATTTATTATCAAGAAATTTTCTTCTTTTTTTATATTAAAATATATTGTTTAACCAACATATCTTATGATCTTCTTGTAGTATTCTTTTTACAAAATATGATTTATTTGACCTTATAGTCTATGAAGGCTATGAAGAGTGACCCGATTAACGATAACAAAGTCAGAGAAATTTAGGATTATTTCTCTCAAATATTGTTAGAAAGAATTATTAAAATAATTTATTAACTTGAGTTTTAATTCGATATAATTCAAATTTATTCTAACCTGGCTTGGCAAATGTCGGAACCGAGGTCAATTTTCATAATATCAGTATCAGTCAACTCGACTAACAAAATTAAGATTTGGTGTTTCAAATTTAGTACTGCATTGTATTCAACTGCACATTTTTGCTGGAAATCAATCAAGATGTTTCTGTTACCGAAATCATAATCTTTTTAATTTAATATGTACTGAAAAATAATTTTTTCTTAACTATAAGACTAAATCACATCACTTTGATTATTGTGATAAGTTTATGTGGTTTTGTAACTTTCTTGAAATTTAGAAATCTTTATCATAGAAGGAAATTCAAAGAGCTAAAATTGAACCTGGAACAAAAAATAAGAGTGCCGATACTAGGATCCTGCTGAATTCTTATTTTCAGAATGGTTCTTATAAATTTAAATTTTGCGCCAAAATATTTTAACTTAATTTCAGTAAAATAACCGCATTTAATGTTTTTATAGATAAAGTTTCTTATAAATTACTATCAATTTTTCCTTAATTTTCACAATATATTAATCATAGAAAGCAATTTTGTCATTATCTATAACAGGCTGCAGTAAATTAACCAGATACAGCTTTTTCATAGAAATATTTAATTTTCTTTTGTTTAAGTTTAATATGAAATTCGCGCAAGATTCATAATCCTAAAGGATCCTAGCCGATACTCAAAATTCATTAAGAAAAAATTAAGGAAAGAACCTATTTTTAATATTCTATAAATTTCTACTGCTCCTCTAGAAAGTAGAAAAATTCTCATGGTCAAAAGGGCTGCTCTTCATCTTGGGATTTTTAACTGAATGCACTATTATTTTCAGGATTATTGTAAACATGCCCTAATTGGTACAGTACTGGTTTAACTTTTTTAATTTGATAGCTAACCCATTGAGTTCAGATCTCGGGTACGTTAAATTTTCGATATTTTTACCTTTGTTCTTAGGGAATATCAAGAAGATAGTTTTGTGAAATTTTCTGTCAATTTAATTTTGAATTAGAAAATTTATGAAATTAAAACGATAAATTCAAGTAATCAACGGTTCAAGAGGTGCAATCCGTACCGACATTACATATTAACCCAAAAATTAAAAGAGCGGATTTAGAATTTTCATAATCTGGATCTTACTTAGAGTATTAGCAATTTCAGAAATGTTAGACTGCTTGATCTAAAATCAGGTTTTATCGAGAAAAAAGTTTATTTTAATTTCTGAAGGTTAAAGCACCGCTCAACCAAAAATATTGGAAAAATCAAACTATTCTGTGTATTCGAAATCAGGGAGAGTTGGCCTCTTTTTCTATTGTGTCACCATAGAAAGATTTGAATTGATAAATGCATTGAATTTATATTACCCTTGGGATATATATTTTTCTCAGAGCGATAATAATCTCTGATATAAAACTATATAAACTTGTCGTAGACAGATTTATTTCTAATCTCTAATCCTTGGATTTAATTCAGTCAGTAGTAACTATGCTCAATATCATATTATTGAGATATATTTAGACACATATACGAGTACTATTTATGTGCTGGTAACGAAAAAAACGAAATGAAACTTTACTGCAACTCCCAAAGGAGTCAAGGAGTTACCCTCAGTTTTCTATTCTGCAAAAGATTTGTTGTAATTAAAATTCATAATCAAGTTACTAATCTATAATTTATCAATGTAATTTTGAATCAGTTTTAAAATAACTGCTATATCAAAGTTAATGTGTAATAAATTTTGTATGGAGTATCTCTATCGTGTAAAAACCAGCTCATATTAAAACAGAACCATTAAAATTACTAATTTTGTTCAAAATTTTTTTTGATCTCTGATTATTGAATTGAATATTATAATATTCTATTGAGGGTACAGATATAGTACCAAGAAATTTTGATTCAACTCTTTAAATGAGAACTTACATCATATCTATGAATAAAAATTTAAATGATGCTCGTTCAAGTAAAAAATATTGCCTAAAAATATTTACTATTTTAAGATGACAGAGAAAGAAAGAGAAAATATTTACTGACTAAGGGAACTAGAAATACTGTTCTTTTTTCTGTAAAAATATTCAGTTAAGTTTGAATAATTAGATTACTAGCTAATGTTACTGCTGGGCATCTCTAAACGTATTATCGCATCAGTATTAAAACATATAAACTGAAGTTGAAAGCATATGTTAGAGATTATGGTCGAATGATCATGAAATGTAATAACGAAAAATTCCATGTGCGCGTGTGATTTTGAGCATGGAAACTTTCCTCTGCATCCATCATATTGAAATATTTTTCCATCTTTCACATTTAACCCACATTCATATAGACGCGTATATTATACGCGGCGTATTAGTTGGACTAAATTAATCATGATTACACAAATGAGTTAATGGACTCAAAATGTTTTATGAATAAGTAAATATTTGAACCTGAAAATTGAATCTTATCTAGAGAAAATTTCGCTAAGTCAGAATTCAAAATAAAACAAAAGGTTTCTTTTAATTTTCCTCGATCAAGTTTAATTAAATTAACAAGACGAACAAACGTTAATTTAGGAAGCAATATTGGTAAAAGAAAATTTTCAAAAGGCTCTAATCTCATGTCAAACAATTTTATCAACGAGTTAATACAAAAATCTTGATTTCATTGATGAGTTTTTTTCAATTGGGGGACACTATTTTATCATGAGTTCGAATTCATAAGCTTGGCATGAATAAAAGAATAGATGGTGATGAATGAAATAACTGTCAATGTGAAGTAGAAAGAAAAAGACTCATTTCTCAAACTGTCATAGTATCACACTCGGAACACTGAGAGAGGAGTAAATTAATCACTGGATTTATCAACTTTGAACAAATCCAAAAGTGTATAAAATAATAAAAATAATATTTCATGAATGCAGATACTTTTTTATTTCTTTTTCTCTCCTGTTAAAAAGGACTGGGATGAGAGAGATTACCTTCTCATCTCCATTTCTATCTTCTCATCTCTTATAGAGCTTAATCCTCCTTTATATTCCTTATTTTGGAATGGATAATTGAAAAATTAATTTATCCATTGGGTTTACGCACGAATAAGCTCTTTCAACGCAAGAGATATATACCCATACACACATACAAAAAAAAGAAATCTTCACTTGACGTTCAAGATGGAGAGAAGGGACTTTTCTTCAAAATCGCCCACTATTCCTCTCCTAGAAAAAGAAATATAAAAATGAGATACTTCTTCTTCAATTTTCATCCATATTATTGATGATGAATGCGAAAAATAAATTTATTTAAATATATTAATGTTTATCTAAATTTTTTAACATTTCAATTTTTAGTCTTTTCTTTGTTTCTATATATTTCAATTTACTCAGTCAAAATATCTTGTTTATTAAATGTATATGTGCATATGCATAGGGAAATGCAGTTGGTAAGAAGGATAAAAGATTGATTTTTTCTTGATAATCTGAAATAATTACAGGAAAAGGAATATTTTTATCATTAATTGTGTTAGTAAGAGGATAGAATAATTATATTCTGAGTTTTGGTTACGTTAGTGTATCTGATGGATTACGATATCGGATGAAGAAGAAGTTGTGAAAATTATCCGGATGGTTGATTTTATTGATTTGTGTCTCGCTCAATTTCCTAGGATTACTCGGATCCAAATGACTTGTAACCATTAAAATTAGGAATATTATATGAAAGATGTATTCACGAAAATTTGACTTTAGGCTCAAGCATGACTCTCTAAAGATGATTCCGAGATTCTCTCTTATCGAGTAACATTTGAATGGATTACTATATAAATGAAAAATGAAATGTTTCAATAACTCAAGTATGCTAATCAATAGAACATTTGCCCCCTCTTGTTTTGCAAGAGTTTAACTGAATGAGAAAGAGACTAAGGAAATTTTAACATGGATGACACTAAAAGGAACCCTTTGTGGTGACTTTTCATAGTCATCGATAATTAAAAAGACCAACACGATTCCAAGTAGACTTGAAGAAAAATAAGAGGGAGCAATTATTCTCTAATAACCCTGAATGATTTATAAAGAAATTTTAAAAATGTATTTACTCAGAAAAATCTAGATTTTAGAACTTTTGATGGAATTTTACAAGCATACCCAACGAAATTTATTAAAATTTTCTGAGACAACACTTATAAAGTGAGAAATTACCATTCTTCAAAGGAAAAAAAAACTTGAAAAAAATTCTATAAGCACCTTTATTTCATTTTGCTTTCAGGAACGTTGTTTTATTAAGTCGAAGTTTTTCAAGTAATTTTAGCTGGAAATTTAACAAGATTATCGCTATTTTTTTAAATTTCATGATGAATAGTACCAATTTAAAAAATTCATCATTGGTTTTTTTAAAGAACTTTATCATCGAGAAATACATAGAAAAAGTATTGAATTTATTTTGGTATAAATAAATAATAATAAATAGTGTCTTTACTCTCAAGTAGATATATCTATATAGTTATAATTATATTTATTTTTCCATATAATGAAAAGAAAGAGTAAAATGAGCCCATTCCCATAATCCAAACCTGGGGATCAACTCAATTTGTTGATATCAAACCAACCAATAAGAGGATACAAATTTTGTTAATTTATCTAATAAATAAATCAAGCCGGTTTAAAATTCTGATAAGATCTGGCAAAATAATAGCTTTATCACTAATTATTTTTCTTGTCTTCAAATCCTCAAAATGAGTTTCAACTCACCACCAGAAACCAATTCAATTCAGTTAGTATGTATTAAAGGCTTTAGAACTGATAGCCATAAACTCTAAAATTATAGAGGCTGGAAGTTTCTTTAATCATTGACTGTCCAACTTGGACGGAGGCTCTCTTTCTCAATTTCCCTACAGACTTAGAAAAGAAGAATCCTCATTCCTCTACTATACACGAAGTCATGTTAAGTTCACGTGCCTGATGAATAACACCAATGTACTAAAATCCAAGCTCAACATCAATGTTCTCACTGGCTTGCGAATTAGCACAATCTGTGCATTCCTTTTCTTTCAAATTCCTCCAGAGTCAGATTCGAAAACTAACTATTTTCTAAAATTATTATCTCGCCAATCTAATAATTAGTTACTGTTTTTCAAATAATTTTTCATCATACATTAATAAATAAAAAAGTTTTCCAATGGATGTAACGATTAATATTCGAATAGGGCCAACCAATTTTAAAGGTTACAGTTTGAAGAAAAAATCAGAGGTATGATAATAAGACCATTGGAGTAGTTTCAAGAAACTACGAAAAATCAACGACATAAAAATGCATTAGCTACCCCAACAAACTATAGAAAATTAATCGATGTAAACTCACGGTTTTCTAATTATTTTTGGCTCTTCGAACTAAATATTTTCAAGATTATTATCAGTTATTTATTTATTTTGAGAAACTCACCTCAACAATCGATTTTTCAATGCTCCTAATGTAATCAATGGTAAGAAAATTTAAAGAGGATGTGTGTAACTTGACTTACATCTTAGAACAGTCTCCTTTGAGCATAGAATAGTCAAATTCTCTAAAAATCAAAAGAAATATTAAAATAGTTTAACAAACATTCTGGAGTTTATAGATTTTTCTGCGACATGGAAAATTTCCTCAGCTAATGTGATTTTGCAACTGGGATTTTCTGGACATCTAGGTCTAAATGTTAAAAAAGAATCATCAGATCCATTGTCGATTTGTAGTCTTTTTTCTTCTAGAATGGTCTACAAAAATAGATGATTAATTATGAATATACTTCATAATCTTTTTTAAGTAATTGAAACTCAGATTCAATTTTTTCAATTTTGAGGTTAAGAGAGGCAATCTTTCTATCTTTTTCAGAGAGAGCTAACTCAAAGTCTCCTATAACCAGTTCAGTCATTCGCATTGAGTTAAACATATCTTCGATTTCTACTAATTTTCCTTCCAGTAGAGCTTGATTATTATAAAATTTTTCTTGGACCTCTTCCTTGAGCTTCTCTTCTTTCTTGTAGCTTTCAAAAAGAAACTTGTATTCTTCAGCGAATAATAACATTTTATTATGAATTTCAAGCAGAAGATTATTCTTATCAGCTATTTCCCCAGTGTAATCTTCTATTCTGAAAGGAGATAATTACAAAACTTACTCAGAAATTGACATTCCATACTCTTCATTTAACTGTTGAATAAGCTTGTCAATATAGTCTTTAATCTCTTCATATGAGAGGCTAATTCTTTTCATCATGACTTTACAAGAATTTTAGAAATTCTTGATTGTTTTCAAAACTTGTCAAGTCAACTGTCATGTAAACTTAAACAAATCTCAAATCAAGGCGTTAACAAAATTCATATTGCAGTTGTAATTAATAAGGAATAAATATTATCAAAATATTCAGTTTTTGTTCTAATCGAAAAATCTTTTCGATAAAAAACGTTTCAAATTATCCGTAGATTATCATTGAATCTTTATTGTTTTTTCAACAACGAATATTTTATTAATCATTGTTGATAGAACAATAATTTCTCAACGAGAAATAAATTACTGAATGGTCAACTCACTACTAGTAAAATCTCTTTAATGTCTTTGTGATCTTCTTATTGCTATATATACTGAATTTATGGTGAGCACACCAACATTTGATCAAACAATATTAATCCCCATTTTAGCACTCTCTTACTAAGAATATGTGCAAGTAAAATACTTTTTAGCTTCTTTTAATCTATTCTCTATTAGGAAATAATGTATAATATACAATGTTTAAATCGGTTTTAGTATTCGCCCGTCGGTTTATTGTATATTTGGGTGTAACATAATACACATGAATAACACTCATTGAATATATTGTAAAATTCTACACATTTTCCATTTGTAATAACTGTACTATGTTACATTTAAGCTACTCGTGAATTTCCTATCCGAGTGGTAACTAATTACAATATTGATTGGTGAAAATTATTAAAGAAAAAGAAACATTTTCTTCATATCAGGGATTAATTTTGTACTTTATTTTCATTTTTAAGAATTTCTCAAATGAGCACAAAGTTATTTTTTTCTCTAAATTGAAAAAAGTGAATATATAATTTTTTCTCATTTTATTTGCCTAAAATGTATATTTATTCATTTTGATTGCATAATTTTACATGATTCTACAATAATTCCATGCAAATCCTAACAAAAATATTAATTAATAAGATTTTTTTATTGAATAAAAATTTATTTAAATAATATGATACAAAATCTGAAATAATTTTCTGGTTTTTAAAATTTAATTAAAATTTATTTCTGAGAAGGTGCAGGGTGATCAGAAGCATAGTAAAGCCTCTTGAGGAGCGTAGATGATAACAGCAGTCTGGAGGAGGGGGAATCTCGTGGTAAAGTGCTGCAGATGAGACAATCCTTCTCATTAAAATTTGGTAAGAGAATTGATCTGCTAAGAAGTTCTTTGTATGAATATGGTCCAGAAGTTCATTATCATAGTTCAGTCCCAGGTCCTTAATCTGAGATACTACTAAGGAAACAAGATTTGGCTCCAGTTGTATATTGGGTGTAAGGCAGAGAACTTTAGTTTTATAGTGGTTAAGGGACAGTTCAGTGCGAGTGATTGAGCTCTTGATAAATAGTGTTTGAGTCTTGTTTGATGCAGAATAATAATATATTTAAAATATGTGAGATCAGGAGATGAACGCAAACCCTCATCTTGAGTCAAGATTCTTGACTATGACAGTGCTCTCCCTCTAACGTTCCCAATTGCTCTCAATTTCAATTTATCCGCTCCTGTTTGGGCTCTCTCATAAAGTAAAGTCCTTATTAAAGCCAATCTATTTGGCCAATATTTAATATTGCTCTGTTCAACAAACTGCCATATAAAACAAATATTGATCATTATTATAACCTCCAATGTTCCACTCGGTTCGTTATCCATCTTCAAACATTAAACCCCTCAGATTCAGATTCTGAGTCAAGACCGAAACATGAACCAGATTTCAAAGAAATTTTTAATTTTTGTACTAGATAAATAAGGATCCTTTTATCAATTTTAACAATAAATTTCTTAACTTACAGTGTAGGGATAACATTTTTAAAATGTCTTTTCGATACGCTTAAGAGTTGTTCTTAAAAAATGGTTAAGAAGGCATTGAATCATCGTAAATAGAGGTTAGTTGCTAAAGTAGTATTTTTTTTAATTCGATAAATATTGATTAAAAATATAAGAATGACCGCCCACATGATAGAAATGATCATTGATCCTTATTGCCTGTGGTAGGGTCAAGGGAAAAGGATCATTGATTCTTTTTATCTTCCCTTGATAGTCATACTTCTCTGATTTAACGAGACATAATATTAAATCATCTACACAATGGTTTCCAAAACAAAACATTTGATCTAGTAGTTTAATTCATAATTTATAAAATCTCAGAAAAATAATCTGAATAAATTGATAAAAATTAACTTTAGTTTCTTTGACAGCTCACAGGTTAAAGATATTGGCATTTCTTATCGCCTAATCCATGAATTTCTTCACAGCTACTGATGGAAAATGGTAGGTTCTTCTAATGAAATAAACCATATTGAATCATTTCGTCCAATCTGAGTATTTTTTTAGTTATGATTTTTTCAGATTTTAGAAAATTTTGAATTAATTAATTATTTTCTAAAGAAATATGCATTCTTAATAAACAAATCAAAATGATGATTCCTTAACTATGATAGAAATGGGTGTATTCTCGATCACTAATCATTAATTGTTGAGTTGAGTTTTATCCTTCCTGATTTTGTTGAAGTTGAATGTATGTTTGATTTATACTCCTTCTGATTTTGATTCGGTAAAATAAGTTTATTGGAGTTTCTTCAAAGAGAATAATTAATAATTTTATAAAAGAGGACTTTGTCTCACATTATATGAGTCATATATATTCTAATGTTGTCGAGAAAAGTTCTTTAAAAACTTGAAATTTTGATATTTTTTTAAATCGATATTTTTCAACTTTAAATTATGTTAATTAAATATTAAATCTCATAATAATCCATTAACCCACAAAATTTCAGTTCTATTAACTTCACAGATAGATGAATGCCAGTTCTAAATGTCTGCATGAGATAAAAATTTTCGATTTAGGGTATAGTAGTTACTAGGCTAGGGTGAAATTTTTAACCTCATATTAGGACCAACTTTTCTGATAGGACTATAAATTCTACTACAGTTGTACCTGAGACTTGTGTGAGGAAAATCAAACACTTTTCAATCTCTTCCGAAAATATATCTCATGAAGCTACTTGAAAGTAGTGTTGTTACCTATTTTTTACAATAATTTTTAATTTTTACATATTTGAATAGAGCTTTTTCTGATCTTTCCATCTGTGTAGCTTTCACTGCAAAGATATTCCGTTTCAAAGTTTTTCAGATTTTAAGCTTTCATCAATTTTTTTCTCAACTCTGTATACCCAACTATTCATTGTTATTTTAGCGAGTCAATCCTTTCGAAAATACGCTTCATTATTTATTTCAGAGGTGTCAAATATTTACGGTTAAACAATGTGATACTCTTTTTACTTTTTCTCAGCTTTTTAACACTGAATGAGATTTCATGACGTGTATTCGTTCAATATATCGAGTCTATTAAGATACAGTATTCTGACTATTCATTAAATTAATTATTAATTAATAATTAATTATATTGATTATAATCAATGAAACCGTTTAAATTTTCAGAAAAATAAATAAATTTTTAATAAATAAGACTCATAAGCTATATTGTCACATTATTTACATTTTTTTTGTTGTTAGAAATAGAAATTATATTGAAAAAAATAATGGTTTACAAAATGATTATTGGATAAATGACAATAGTAGATCTTGTTTTTGGTTTATAGGCGAGGAAGAAACATAAATCATGAATAAGTTTTTTGATTGCAGTTGAAATAGTGTTGGCAGTATATCTGGAAATATTAAATCGAAAATCACCTGGTTAGCTTTACTCAATGAAGATCTGGATATAGGAGAGATTGGGAGTAGTCAATTTTAGATCGGATATGTTTAGTTATACTTTTTATGCAGTTAAGGTTGTCACAATTACATTAGTCGGAATTTGATTCACATTCCATATTATAGACTTTTTGAAACAGTTTTTGATGCAATCTTCTTTAACTAAATTGAAAGATTTTTCAATCATCATATAAGCCATTGAAACATCAGGAGTAAATGAAATATTCGCCAAAATTTTACGGAAATTTGATTTGAAGCTCCAAATAATGCCCTGATCTAATGGCTGGCAAACGGATGTTGAATTGGGGGGGGGGGATAAAAATAATAATTTGACATTAGCAGGAACAACTGGTATTTTGTGAAACGAAACATTGTCAGCAAGTAATAAAACATTTTTGCCTGAATCATATTCTGAAATTTTTTCTAGCCATTCTTGAAAGAGTTCAGCATTATTCCAAGCGTTTTTATTTCCTTTGTAATTTTCCGGAATGTTTCTTTTGAAGCACCTCGGTTTTTTAGAATGACCTTCCAAAGATTAAAATTGAAACTTTTTTTTTTTTATTTTACTTACCAAAAAAAATTACTAACGGAGGATATTTTTCACCAGACATAGCATGCAACGACTGTTAATCTATCTTTTGTTTTTTTTGAACCTCTACAGTTCTTAGAATTCATATCCACTGTCAAGACACCTCTTTCTTGAAAAAATAAAGATGTTTCATCAATGTTGAATATGTTCTGTATACTTTTGAAGTGTGTCTTGAAACGGAATATCTTTGCAAGGAAAAGTCAATTTGCAGTGAAAGCTACACAGATGGAAAGATCAGAAAAAGCTCTATTCAAATATGTAAAAATTAAAAATTATTGTAAAAAATAGGTAACAACACTACTTTCAAGTAGCTTCATGAGATATATTTTCGGAAGAGATTGAAAAGTGTTTGATTTTCCTCACACAAGTCTCAGGTATTGTAGATAAAACAATATTTTAGCCTTAAATTTAAGTAATCTAGATAACTTTTTATTCTGTGTCGAATGGTGCTAATTTCATGATGATTGAACGAAAAAAATAACTTTGTTTTGACGAAAGCAAATTGAATAAAAATTGGCATAACGATAGAATTTGAAAAGTATAAGCCAATACTGAAATTTCGGGTCGAAATAATGAAAAAAACTCAAGCAAGATGTCACCTGGTTTCTAAAAAAAAATATAAATTTCACACTCCTACTCATAAGTAATAAAGCAAAAAAAAAGTCCTGACCGTCTGTTTAACTTTCATACATTTTTTAGGAATTTTAGTGTAGTTACTGCATAATATTCCTTTAAGCGAGAGGAGCCAAAAATCGAAAATAACTACATGTATGGGTGACAGAAAGTAACACACTGCTCTGAAATTTATAGCTTTTATCAGCAAAAATCGAAATTTAAGTGTACTCAAAGATTATTTACACGAATATTTAATAAGTTTTTTTTATTAAGAACACTTTTCCTCATTTAATAAATAGAAAGAATGTTTATTTCTAATGAATAACAGTAATTCGAAAATTATGCGGGCAAATGATTGACTCAAAAGTTACATTGAAAAGAAATGTTCATGTTTGAAATTTTAGTAATTACTATAGAAGAAACTCGTTTTAAATCTGGTCATGATGAATCTTTGATACTTTTTTCTAAAAAATACAAATTTTACTAAAGAATAAAATTTTTACCGGGAATTGGGATTCTTCGGATTTCTGATTTTTAACTTTATTTCATCAAATTTCGTTCCCTACCAGAGGTCTTGCAGCCAGATTCTTGATTTCTTTTTGTTCTTTTATTGTAATATGAATATGAAAAAACCCAAGATAAAATTGAGTTTACAATGTAAACTTTACATGTAAGTAGTCAGATTACTTTTAGCTGTTGAATGCCTGTGGTTCTATTATGTCACTAAGAGATATTTTCTTTCCAAAATTTAAACATAACTCGAAAATCCTGACACCATAGAATAATTAGTAGAGCATCAAAAAGTCATATTAGTCATATTTTACAAGTAAGGTATATTAAACAAATAAAGCACATTGGTATAATCAGAAAAGGTGTGAGGTTTCATATAAAAAAGTTATAAAAGAGCATATATCCGTCATATATTTTGTGATAGGTCATATTTTTTAAAAGGCATATTTATACATAATGTATACTTTGCATAGAATATCCCCATACCTAATCTAATTGACCAATCACATTCATTCTTTGATTTCCCATGATTGACATTTTGATTACGTCATGCAGCGTGCTGCTTTATTCTATATCATTTTAACCATAGTACTCCAACACCAAGTACAATATAAATAACGCATTTTATCGAATCCTGACTCAATGTATTCCTAGAATCTAGAACGGGAGATCTATATTGTAATACAGATGTATTGTATTTGATGTTGCACTGCTAACCAAAGCAAATCATTTCTTATATATTAACATTGACTCATAAGTAAAGTAGGAAAATTTTAAGTCATATAATATGACCCAAAAAAATAAGTGCCTTTTTATAAGCGCCTATAAATGAGTTTTTTAGGTCATATTTTTGACACTCTAATTATTAGTATAACCGGGCATTTTGAAATTACTAGAATTGATTTCTTGAAACTTATTCCTAGTAGGTATGTTTCCTAGCTTTTTCTATTAATTTCTTTAAAAAAGGAAAAAAAAATAATACCTTGTTTCTTCTTGAAAAACTGAATTTATTTGTTCTGACACATAAAATCAAAGCCTTTTGAGTTTCAAGTACCAATATTGAATTGACTGGCGCTATCTATTCGAATTATTATTAATGTTGAGTAGTCTTTTATTTACACTTGGACAACTGTTATTTGATTTGAGAGCTGACAGGAAGCTTTTTCCATCTTTATTGAATAATATTCAATGAATATTATTTATTTATATGCCAAATCCTAACACATAAATATAACTATACTGAGATATATTTACAATATAATGAAAAAATAGGAGCACTCCAACAAATTTCTTTTCGAGTTTTGAATTACCATAAAGTGATAGAGAAAGAGAGGAAAAAAGCGTATTGCCACTCACTTGCTAGCTGTAGCAAAATTTCAGAACGTCTTCATCCTCCACTATACAAAAAAACAGAATGAGTACAGAAAAATACTAATTAAATTACACCTAAATAGGAGTTTGGGGTGGATAGATTGAGGTCGAGGTTAGTTTTTGTATGTAGGAGAGGAATATCTAAAATTTCCCAGTTTACTTTCCTAGTCAAACTTTGGATTCGACTCCTACACCCCCCTCAGAAATAATTGAATTCAGTTTTTTCATTTTTTCAAGTTTCCCTTCACTCAAGGAATGAATGTTTGATTTGTACAAAATAATTTGATAAGGAAAATTACTGTAATATAATTAGAATAGTATCTGCCACAGGAGATAGGGAGAGACAGACTGATCGAAAATATAGAATAGAAAATTGCATTAAAAGTCACTCAAGCAGTAAGATCAGTTAAAACTCAACAGTAATAAAATTAATTCATCCCCATCTTTGATTAACCAGAGTGGACATTTCCAAGTAGGAAGGGTTTTCTTTATTTCCAAAATTGATGCTTCAATAAAAGTTATTTCCTTAAAATCCTTCCATAATTATAATTAGTCCAGGAAATCAAAAAGTTGACCCCTACTTGAAGGAATAGAAAGTTCATTAGTTTTCAATGATCCAGAAATTCAGGTTTCACCAAATATTAATGTCCATGAGAGTTCAAGAAATCAGTTTTATATGTTGCTGTAAAGTCTAATCAGAACCGACTCGTCATTCTACTAACTAGCAAGACGAATAGTTAGCATTTTCCAAGAAATAAGGAACCTTATGACCAGAAAAGGGAAGAAAATTTTGATGAAGTATAAATGTACGTTTTTTACGTCTTAAGAATAATCTCAAGGAACTGGATTAAATTCTGACGCATTTTGGCAATGGAAATTGAGAAATTTACTGGTTTGTCTTTAACTCGATTTGCTTTATTATTTTTTGGGAGGTTTTGAGATGTTCTTCGAATTCTTGCTCTTTGTTCGGCTAAATCATTGACTTGGGTTAAGAATTTTTTGTTTGATGAGATAGTTGGAGCTATTTTTTGAAATTAAGTTCTAGGGAAAATTGGACATCACGTTATTTTACTTCATCGTGTCATCGATTTCATCCTTTGAGAAATTCGGGGGTAAATTCTCTCTGCCTTTTTCTCTAGGTGTGTATCACACCGATGAGTATACCCGAGATGGAGAGATTGTTATTGGTACAAAGATTGGTAGAGTCTTCCTGCTTCTTAGAAAGCTCTTGAAATCAAGTGGCCGTAATCTTGAGATTCTATATTAATCATAAACTTCCAGCTTTGTAATTTTCGGTTATTTTTTCTGGTTATCTTGTCAGAAATAAATCTCATATGATGAGGTATTCATTAAAAAATTAGGTTGCATCATAAAAACTGAGATTTTTCAGATGTGATTAAACCTATCATTCAAAATATTCGCCAGGAATTAGACTATTAAACTTTTATAAAGATGTGTGAAGATTTTAACTGATCATCAGTTACTGATGGCTTATATAGTTTTATTCACTTGATATGAACTCTAATTGGTTTTATATTGGTTTTCAGGTTTTATATGATCTAGTATCACGAAGTATCATTGAGAATAAATTAGTGTATTTTATTCTGACCTGATAGAAATAGATTGTATCATATTTTTCAAAAGCTATGATCCTTGTTGCGTAGTTTGATCATATCCAACGTAAAAGAGTAATCAGAAGAAATTTTCTTACTGCGAACTTGAGCGCTTCAAGAGACATTCAAATGATGGTCTCTTTCGCAAGCTTTCCCCCAAGAGAATAATCTGTAATTTGAATGCATAAATATCTTTTTGAGAACTCGAGATTGAATGTTTAGAGTGTTATTGATGACTTTACGTGATACTGAGATTTATCAGGGCAAACATATATGTTTACCTAGGAATAATTATAATTTCTGCTCACTCTTTCGTCCAGGTAGAAATGTCAGAAATATATTCACTCATTTCATTACTCTGTACATTTCTAGTTTTTATTCATTCATTCGTGTTTGAGGTCATTTTCGATAGAATATAGACTGGTTATATGCACAATATGTATCAGGATTATTTGTAGGTTATCTTGCTTGAGGCACTTCTTTTCGTATAGCAATAAAATACGACAGTCCTTAGAAACATTATGTTGTTAGTTGAATCAGGGAAATTTGAGACTTTGATATCCTCTCAAGTTGTTTTCAAAATTATTTACATAGAAACAGGAAACAGTATAAAACAGAAAAACGGGACCTATTTGTTCAAAAGCTTGAGTTCAAACACGAATTTTTTGTCTAGAATTGATCCGAAATATCAGTGTTTAATCGCTTCCAATCTACGAAAACAATAAAAATTTTGAGGCTTGAAAAAGTGACAATTTGGTTCTTTTTCAAAATTCAGAAAATAGCCCAATTTAACCCGTGAGGTCCCAAAAAATTTTTTTTCATGATTCGCATTCAATCTATCCTATGGTTTGTGAATACGCCGATTACAAATCTTTAGTCATTTTTTGATCCAAATACAGGTTATCTTTGTAGCTTTAGGAGATAGAGTTCAGGTGATTGCTTATTTGAATTCTACAGGTATGATTTTAGGATTTCCAGTAAAACTTTTTAAACAAAAATTAATTTTTTTGGAAAAAATGAACTCTCTTTTAATCAGTATAGCACGAGTTTGACGAATGATAGAGCCAAGATCTTTGCGTATTCCAGGAGATTAATAAATTTCCTATCGAATGGGTGGTAAACAAAGTATTTTCTGAGCCTTGAATGAATAATAATGAGTTGCTGAAAGGACGTGTGATAGAATTATTAACATGGGACTTTAGGGGTTAAACTTTCAAGATAAGATATCAGGATAAAATTTATGATGGAAATAACAGCTACAGAAGAAAATTCACTTGACTCTGGACCTGATCTCGGCAATTAACAAAAGTGTGGTAAAAGAGTTGAGAAAATTTAATTAATTTAAATGTAAAATAAAATTCTAATTTTTATCATGAAACAGTTATTCGGCCCAATTCGCAACATATCGTACCACACTTTTGTTTATTCACGAGATCTGGTCCATGATTTTGTGAAAGGACTTTAATCTGTTCTAGCAGCTATCCATCTTGAATTTTATCTTGATAAAGACAATAAGAATATGCAACTTTTGGTATCAATGGAAATTTTTGGAGTCATGGAAAAATATTTTCTTTGGGGTCATTTTTTGAATTAACATTTAATTTTTTCTTACGTGCAATTTATAGTTTCTTAAAAAAAAATTAATTAACGGACATTGCAGCTCCTTGTAAAACTGAATATAAAAATATTTTATTCATAATTCACAAGTATAAAAATTCATATTCTAGATAATTTTCTCTTGGTCGTTGTCATGCTGGTTATCAAATCGAATATCAAGGGACAACAAGTCCTCTTCATCTGGTTCTGTGCATACATCCTGGTTACTGACGATGAGAGCTTCATTGTTAACTTTCCTTGCCCACTCAAGGTTGACCATTTCATTGTTACTCTTGTCTGTTGTTTCTGTCTTTTTGAGTTGAGAGGAGTCTAGAATTAGTTCATCGTTTTTCTTTCGATCGACAACTTTACAAATGGAACAGGTAAAGTCTGCACTCAAAAGATTGATGAAAATCCTGGGGAAAATTACGAAGCCGAGGAATGTTGAAATTAGGAAGAACACCTGAAAGGCGTAGATGGGTGTTTTTGAGCTATTTTTTAGAATGTAAAATGTCCTAGGGAAACTTTCGAATCCCTCCAACTCCATTCCTGGAAAAAAAGAACGATTAGATTTTTATAAATCTCTTATGCAGATGACATAAAAATACTCTTCCCAGCCAAAAGGGATATTGAATTCATACGAAATGAAATCAATCACCTCAGTACTGCCTTAGATCAAATTGGGCTTTCGCTCAATCATAGCAAGACTAAAATCATGAACTTATATCAAAAAATATCACTGAAACCAGACTTTCTCAAGAGGATTCACGGTAAATCTCACTACCCTTTATCCTCGCAGGCACAGATTCCAAGCTAACCTCGATACATTTAAAAACCAGAATATCAAACAGATTGTATCCTTTATATTTAATTTTGTACCAGATAACCATTATTATTATTTCACAAACATTTTTAAATAAAAATCTTATATATGACTAGAATATTTTAAACCAATGATTGAAAACTAACAAAAAATCATCCTAATCAAACTCTCAAATTGAGATTCTCAATTATGAACTGAAGAAAAATTTTATTTCAATCCAGATCATAGTTTTACCATTAGATAAAAATTAATTTTGACATTCTTTTAACTACAGGATGGAAATTTTGCTAATTTCAAAGTAAGAATTTGTTTAAAAGTTGCTTTTAAGGATCACGATTAGACAGAGAAATCAAATATACTCAATGAGATTTGAGGAATCGCCTCATTATCGTGTAAAATTTGAACATCAATATCTTGATGATTTTTACATGGTAAAATTTTGTTGGGACAAGATCACGCATAAATTGTGGGTGTATTGATTGTTTTTTCTTTTCTTATGATGATCGTAAAATACAACTTTTGAGTTCAAAAAATGCCCATAATTTCTTCAAAAATTAATATGATGAAAATCAGAAGAAAGTATACACAATGAAGAAAATAAAAGATCAACGTTTATCAAGACAAAAGGTGAGAATTAAGTTTTCAAAGATTTATTGTGAGAAGCATCAGTCTATAAAAGGTAGTACAGAACTAAAAGGATTCAAATTTTAGTCAATCACCACGTATAGTGGAATGAGAAATCGTCAAAAGATTTTCATGTAAAGCGGTTTGATGTAAGCATTGCTTCGGTCTATAATTTAAATTTAAGCCCCCACACATTAGAGATGTAACGATTTTTGACCTTTTTTTAAATCAAATTTTTCCGTGAAATTTTCACATACTTTATAACTTTGATAACAATGATGTGTGAGATCTAAAATAACTGAAAATTTGTCTGCAATCCCATGCATTGTCATGCATTGCCCATTTTCCCTAAATTTTCTTGTAGGCATAGTGAAATAACAGAATTGAACAGAAATGATCCTAACATGATTCTATTACTATTTTCATTGAAGCCTTATCAGCAAAAAAGATATTCGAAATTTTAGTGAGAACGAAGTAAAAATTCATTGAAAATTTAGCGGCACTTTAAAAAAAGTTTGATCTTCAAGTGATAAACTTGAATATTATCACAGACAAGTATTTTGATACTTGATCTTATATAAAATAATGTTTAGAATTCATAGTATTTTCATTTGAGTAGGTTTTTAAAATAGGTTGAAAAATTTGTTACATCTCTACCACTTATACCCATGTAAAGTTTTGCATTGAGACGTACGAATTTTTATGATAATTATTCACTATAATTTACACTGTAAATAAATTGCCTCATCAGGCTTATTTTACATATTGACTGTTTTGTATCGGGGCTACTAGCTCAGGCTTGGCTACAGGAGTTTCAATACAGTCAAAGAATTCAACATCAGACATAATTCAAACAGGACATACAAGCATGTATTTCAGGATCAAATATCAAAAAAACTGTTCAATAATTATCGGTCTATAATAACAAAATAATTATAACATAAAATAGTGTTTTAAATTAATCTTTTGACATATTCAAATCATTGACAACATAAAAATCTGTAGGTCTCAAAGTAAAACTTTACACTGGTATGTGTAAGGGCCTAAATTTGTATTATGGACCTAAGCAATCCAATGCATACAACAAACCATTTCACTATGCATGAAAATCTCTTGACGATTTTTCATTCCACTATACGGGAAGACACTTTGCTGATTAACTCTATAAAAATTTGGTTTTTAAACTACTACAACTGAATTTATAATCGACCAGGAAAAAAAATGATTATACAATCAGCTCACCTTCGCTAACTTCTATATAATCATCACAACTCTCGTGGTCATTGATAAATTGCCATTTTTGACTGAAAATTTCATCTTGAACACTTTGATCACTAGCGAAGCAGGTTTTCTTCATTTGTACACGAATTAGAATGTACTTTGTTAATGAAAGGATCTCTGGTGACTTGTCAATAACATCAAAATTATCGCAATACTGAAAAGTAGACATGGCTGTAAAGGAAATAATTCTATTGAGGTAATAATTCCCCTGTAGCTCCTTTTCCTTGTCAATTCGAGTCTTTTCCATTTCTTTGCCTTTAACCTGTTCAGGTATTTGATTCATTTCAATAGTTGTGGGCTTATTATTATCGGCAGAGTCATCATTGCGCCGGAAAAGATGATGCTTTTTGCTCATTTTGACATAATGATAACCAAGGAGTTGCCACCAAAAGACTGGTTTAGTATCCTTCATCTTGTCAAGTTTTTCGTGAAAATCCTTACTCGAGTGCATATGAAATATTTCGGCTCGCATTCGACTATTCCACGTCTCAAGAAGGTAAACAAAATAAACCATGATAGTTAGTAAAACCATGATGGATTTGTAGACACTGTTGCAAATCAAATCATTACGATAAAGTTCATTGAGAATATTGAACTTTTGAAAAATTGGACAAATATTGACCAAAACGATGCAAGTGTAGAATAGAAGACTGAGCAGGAAACATTTCCAATCATTTTTAAGTACACTGAGAATACCTGAGCGGAGGGAACGTTTAGGTCTGATCTGCAGAGATGAATGCTCAATCAATTTTACAAACATTATTTCTAAAAGTTTGATTATTCTCGAATAAAATCATGCATTTTCATAGTTTTCTGCAGATCAATGTGTGATTTTATTCGGAACATAAGAAAATTGAAAGAAAATAATATATATAATGCGAACATACCATAATAATGAGAAAATAAATAAGAAAAGGGATGGACGTAATTATAAAGCATTTGGCTACATTAAATTTGAATCAGGCAATTTTGTCATCCAATGGGAAAGAATCCTTACATAATTTTTAAAACGTTTTATATTTATAAAATTTGACATTCGACCAGTTGGATGTATTTTTAAATTCTAAAATATTATTTCCAATATTTTATCCTATACTTTGATATTAAAATTTCTTTTAATCTTATAATTTACATCATTTATTCTTGGCACATATAAGAATAATATGTTTGAAGATAGTAAGATTATGAACTCGTTTTCAGTGTTGTGCATCTTTGTGTTCATTCAGTGTTTCGATTCAGTCACATTTATTCATGAACCATATCTATTCTTTAATGCAAACATCTCGCTTCTTAAAAGTGATTCAACGTTATTTTTTTTGAAAGAATCAACCTCAACCTTAACTCATCCTTCTTCAAATCACCTTAACTTGAACATGGTCTTTAATGAATTTTATTACAATTTCAACATGAACCTATCTTTTATTAAAGACAAAGACAAATATTTTATTCGAGATTTGTCTATGAGTTTTAAAGATGAAGAAGGCAGAAGTTTGTCGAAAATTGCATCATTCTTTAGTTCATCGAATTCCTGATTACAAAGAAGAAAAGTTTATGGTTTTTGAAAATCATGGATTTCGTTGTAAGTCAGAGTTCCGACTACCGATTGTGAACTCAACAGAATATGAGATAAAAATCTCTCGTCTCAAATTTGCTGCTTTCAACATTTCCTTAGACTCTGAAGATGGTATGTGCTTTATCATTATATTACTTATTTAGTGATTTTCGATCGTTGTCCACGAGATATAAAACTCTCATTCAATGCACCTCTCCTGGTCGGACTAATGATTTTGTTTTTTACAATTTCCTATTCCATATTTTTATACATTGTTCATATCCGAAAGAAGAAAATAATTGCAAAATTGAAGAAAAATTATTAATCCACTTCTTATGTTAATTTATTCTTTAAATCCAGTTCTCTAAAATACAGAAATCAGTTAATTTTCATAATCTCTTCTTGTTGTGAATATTCATTGATGTTATCATTTTAATTTTGCATTTTTGAATTTATTCCTTAATAAAGTCGGAGTATTCATTATGCTGATGATGATTTGCATCAGGTCTGGCATCGATGATTCCCCTATTGTCGCAGGTATTCCATCAAAGAGTATAGTTCCAACATGCTGGAAGCACATGAATAAAAAGGATCCAGGAATAATCCAAAATTTCCAGGAGAATCTTAATGAACAGGTTAAGAACCACAATATCACAAAGGAAGAAAAGATATCAAAAGAGAATTTCGCCAAGCTTACAGGGTACTACGAGGTTAAGCCTCCAAAGCGTTATCGCATCTTCGGTATTTGTGACTGGCTGGTTAATAAGACAACTCAAGCCTGTTTTATACTTGAAATGAGAGGCCACTTTCACATCTATTACAAAAACAATGAAAATGAGGTAATTTTTCAAAGAAATAATTATGATTTGAGAACAAAATTCTAATCAAGGTACCAAGAGTTTAAGAATTGATTTTTCCTAATATTAACCCATTATTAATTTTCTTTCTTTAAGCTTCAAGTGAAAACTATTGAGCATATTTTTTTAAGTTAAGGATATTTGAAATTCTCTTTAATTTCCGATCATTAATCAGTGATTAAATTGTTAAACATATCAATCTATCTACTTTTGAGTATTTTATCTTCACACATGTCATTTTATGTTTTACCTCTGAAATAAACCAGACCTTTGTATGCCTAGACTCAAATTTGAAATTGAGTTTTTGAAGATCCTCAAATATTGATGGATCTAATTAGTAGTAAAATTTATAATTTTGAACCAAGTAGTTCTTCAGAGAGCTGTTCGGCATAGATTGACGTTGTTCGCTTGCTACCTGACTATGTTGTCTTCTGGCTTGTATTTGTCTATCTGTAGAAAAAGGTGTAGTATTTCTTGAAAAGCAAGGATCATAGAAATTAAAGTGATAGTAATCAGAATTATTAGAGTAATAACTCTGATACATATAATTCATCACTTGAAAGAAAATTAAGATTAGGATATTAAAATTCAATAGTAAAAATCAGTTATCATTTCTTATCAGGATCCTGGACAATAATAACTTTAGGTCTTTGAAAATTTCAACAGAAATCTTCACATCAAAATTTTGAACCAATACCCTTGATTTTTTTAGAATCTGTTTTTTTAAGGATGATTACAAAAAGTAGAAGCTTCTAGATGAATGGCACTAATTTCAAATGAACTAGAATACTCTTTCATGAGTGAAATTATAAACTGTTTTGATTAATTTTCCGAAAAAGTTAATAGGAATTATACTGCACAGACCTAGTTTTTGATGATCTACCTTCTACTTTTTGAAAATTTCATCTAGAAGCTTCGACTCTTTGTAAATATCCCTTTTTTAATTAAAATGAAAAACTAACAGAGAACTCTTTCAGTCCTTAAACATTTTCTTAGTTCAGAAACATGGACTTCATGTAAATTAATTTATGAATCAGAAAGTGATAAGTAATAATATCAGTGATATTATATCACCAAGAACTCAGTGATGAAGTATTTTTCGAAATGGTTTATAATAGAAAAAATATTTCAGATCCTAAGTTTTAAACCTCAATTTTTCACTCTTAAAAACTCGAGTTGAACAAAAAATGAATTTCTTGTGATATATCCCGCTCCATTTCTTCAGACTGGAGGGGCCATTGAGTTTTGCAACCAAATGGCGAAAAATATGACGATCGTAGAAATCGACTTTTGATCGATCAATATTTTGGGTTAAAATCCTTTTCATTTCAAGTTAATTTTCATATTGCATGTATAAGGAGAATAGGAAAATAACACATCATTATTTAGTTTTTGATGAAGAAATTATTAATTATAATCTTTATATGGACTAACTTGTATTATTCCTGGCACTTGAACAATAAAACGGTCTGAATTGTCATTAGCTTGTTCATAAAACAGTGAAAAATAGAAAAAGTTTTTTGGAACAGATCAATGATTCAAAATAACATTTGAGGGGATAAAGAAAGATGCATCTAATTAATCTTCATTGAAATGCACAAATATCAAAATTTACTATTGAGGTTTTTAAAATCTTTGTAGAGCAGACAATTTGAAGCATTTGGAACATTCTTTCACAGGATTTACGCCATTAAGATCAGATTAAAGGGTATGTTCTTGATAAATTTTAGTGATCAAGCTCTAGATTGATTCAGATCATCCTTATTTGCGTCCTTTATTTTCGTCATTTTATAACTTGATATATGAAGATGAATTTTATTTTGGATCTCACAATAAGCTGAGCTTATAAGATGTTAAAATAAAATTTCCGAAAAATAAAATCAATCTGCTATATTTTGAATTTCGAAAGAGAGCTAAATTTCTACCTACCTAGAGCTGGCGATTACTATTTTTGCTTGATTTCGAAGTTTACTTGGGGACAAACTATGAACGAATACTTCGATTTTGGCCTTTGAAATCCCGATAATTTTTTTTGAAAAGGACTAATAAAAATGTGACTAAATTCGAAAAATAATTTTTTTCAGATTCTATCTTCCAGATAGAGTTTAAAAAAAGATTTTTTCTCTCTTGTAGATGAATTGTAATGTGGAAGTTCTCAAACTATCCGATGGCATCTATACATTCAAAAAGGTCCCAGAATACGATTCAAAGAATACAACTGTAGACTACTACTACGAGACAGAAATCGGTCTTGATATAACAACTTGCAATAACATCACCTGTCATGTTACCCTGGTACTGGAGGGTATCAGTACTACAGAGCCAACATTTTATGCAAATTATATCAATGAAACAAACTTTGAATATTTCAAAGAGAATAAATTTAAATTTGATAATTTCACTCTGGAGAGTAGAGACACAGTGAATAATGTCAAGAATTTTTCTTCAAACAGTCATTTCAATAGTACGAGTGATAAATCGGAGAAATTTTGGCTATTAGAATTTCAATGGGAACGTAAACCTGAGTCATATGAGAATAATGAGGAAAATTTTAGTTCAGTAGGTGCTCCACAAAATATCCTCTCTGGTATTTATACACTCAATGGTGTCAGGCTAAAGTATAAATTCAATGAAAATTTTTCTCAAGTTAGACAGTCTGAAAGTGAGTCCATAAAAGTTTTTATTTTATTATATAATTACTTTGAAGTAGATTCACAAAACCTATCTTTTATTAAGAAATAAATTCTATTTAATTAATAGAAAATGTTGACATAACTCTGGTATCATGGGAACAACACCGTTTTCGAGCTAGAGCTGGCGATTACTATTTTTGCCATGCTGAACAACATATTGTATTTTTTGAGAGCAATAATACACGTAAAAATCCATATCTCTACGATGAAGATGACATTAATTCAATAGAAAAGGAAGCTTTGAAATATCGTGAAGCCCCAAGGGTTATCCTTTCCCTCTTTGACTTGCATTTCCAGTTATTCGGTGAAAACAATGCCAGGTATTTCGAAGGTCCTCGTGAGTAATATGCTCAAATGTATTAGATGTGGATAATTTAAAAATAGTTCAAAAATTTAAGGCTTTTAGAAGAGTTATTTTAAGAAGATCAATTAAAGCCATGAGAAATGATTCAGCCTTTTTAATTGTCTATAATCATTTTTAACTACGTTATCACTGCAAGCCTGAATATCTTGGTCATGAGGTTCCTATTTTTCATGATGTATCATTCGTAATAGTAATTTGACCTATAAATTTTCTTAGTGTAGCCATGGGATCAAACGGGTTATAACCTAATTACTTGTTATTGATAATAAAGATTTTGTATTTACTTTTCAGATACATCTTGTCTAGGTGATATGGACACCGATCATACCCTAACTATGATCATTGTGGGAATTGTATCAGCTCTGATTTCAGTCATAATTCTCATTCAAAGGGTCACTGAATGTACTGAAAATAATAAGAAATCTGTTAGATATAACCAAGAGTATCTTGTTGCTTTGTACAATGCAAGTATGGAACCGAAAATATTCTCCTCAAGAATGATGGCAGATGTTATCAACAAATCAGATGAAATTATGTAAATTTTATTAATTTGTAATTCTGTAATATGTAGAAAGTAACTCAAATATATAATTATGCTCATCCATATTTTTCTTGAATTGCAAAAAATTGTAAAAAAACGAAACTCAACACTGTGATTAATTAATTAAATTACGAATAAAGTTATATAAAATCTCCAGCTTAAAATTTTTTGGACCGATTAAATGCTGGTCTTGAATATCTGCATTTATCTGCTGTAAATATTTGAAATCATTGAAATTTTTGAGCTCAACAGCTGAAAATTTCAGCCGCTGAAATAGTGGAAATTTGGGGCATTTCAAAATTCAAAAACGGTATAATTTTGGTCAGATTAAATTTTTTTTAATTTCCACAACTTACTGGCTCATTTTGTTATGGAATTCGAAAAATAAAATTTTTCCTGAGAAAAATATTGGGTTTATTGTAAAAAAACCTCATCTTCATATCAATTAGGTTTATATAGACAAACTTAGACCTCAAGTGACACATGTCAAATCAAAACAGTTATCACAACCCTTCATGGAATCCCTGCTAAGTTATCAGTGATAACTTCATCATGGGTCAAATGAATTTTCCTAAAAATGATTGAAAATGAATATCAAATTCAATCTCAGAATATTGGGCGTTTATATTGACCAATAAAATTGCTTTTCCTTCTACAAAAGTAAACTAATTCTCAAATCTACCATAATAAAGATGAATTTGTTACTCCTGACCATTGGATTCCTTTCAATCTGCATACATGGAACCGGATTGCGTATCATGACTCTGCGAGATTTAAGAGAGGATGCCTGGTCCAAGTATTATGATCTTCAACATTTGACAAAAATTGATATACCAGAACCAAATTCAATTAATAACGATGAGGATTATCACAATTACATAAGGACAATTAACCACATCTTTGATTATAAAACACATATGAGGTGAGAAGCAAATTTTACATTTCATTCATTAAAGATTCACTCCCATTTTTTCCCATTGTATTTACAGGTTCAAGTGTAAGTTGATGATTCAACCCTGATTGTTGTATTTTATTTTGTGTTCATTCATCTTTATCTATTCTAGAAACTAGTAAACATAACTGACAGACTGGCAGAATTCTATTTCGATAAACATGTACTTGAAAATAAAGTGATCTCACTTTTGGTTCATTATTTCTTTATTTCTATTGCATTTTACATTGCACAACTAAAATAACACATTTTCGTCGGATGATAAACAAAAGAAGAATAAAACGGGCACAGTAAGAGGAGGGAACTAACTATAGATTAACCATATTTTGTAATGGCATATCTCAAATGACCCATAAGATATAGCAGCTATCAGAATTGCATTGGATCCATATTAACTAGATCAGAACGAAATGAAGTAAGAGAAAACAATTTGGAAATGAGAATTCTCTAGTCTATCTCAATATTTTACTCCGGATGGTAAAGAACATGAGTATTTTTCAAAATTCACTATCAGCCAATAAGATGGTAGAAGTAAAAAACATTTAATCTCAACAAAATTGGGTTATTTCTGTAATTCTGTAAAAGCTCAAAATTTTGATTTTTCAGTTTTTGATCTAGAAGCGAAATGAGACAAAAATTTTAGATAAAACCGCTATTTCGGCAGAAATTCCGATTCAGTAAAAAAGGATCTAAAATTAGCTTTATATTAAAATTCATTAAAACTTAGGTCAATATTAGGATTCTCAGCCATGGTCATCCAAATGTTACGACGGTGATTGTCTTCACACGTCTTCTTCAGTGGTACGAAAAGTTTTTCAAAAACAAAATACTATTTATATACTTTCATGATCTCATACCTATCAGTTTTGTCCAATCAGATTAGAGAAATTTTTTTGTGAAAATAGTGAATATCAGCTTTATGAATATTAGCTTTATATCAGCTTTTTACACGGAACCTTTTAGTTATGAATGATTTCTTAAATATTGAATTAGTCTAATAAGAATACTGGTGAAATTAATTAGATTAACAATTATATATATTATATTATTGAAACCTGCATCAGGTGTCAAAAAATCAAAAGCTCAAGTATGTATGAGCTAATGATCGTTCTTTATTTTCAGTTATTATTTGGAATGTATAACAAACTGAGGAAAATGATTGCAATGAGCATTAGCGTTATCAAAGCCAAATACTAGGATGAGGATACTTTTTTCATGTAGGATCATAAATTATATTTAACAATTGATCGATGACGAAGAGATTTTTTATTAATGGATCACTCCCAAATAAAAAAATGAGAACATTTAGTAGAACATACAGATAAGATACACGACTGAAAATAGAAAGTAAAATGTCTTCTCAATAGAAACAATTGGTTGATGATATGAAAACTAAAGCTGGTTGAATGCATACAGCCGACTCCAAAACTGAGTGAGCATTTGATTCCGGAGCGAGGATAAATACACCATTAAGTATATCATTATAATTGATAATATATCGATATTTATTGTTAATTCCATTGGTAGGGTTCGAATTCTTTTCGATTCACCCGCTGAGACATGAGAAATTTATTTAAAATACATAGATTTTCGTAGATCTACTGTGAGTAATACTCACTGAGTATAGTCGAAATTTAAATTTTCCTTGTCTTAAACTTTGTGTTGATCATAATTTTACTTTTAAGATCACAATTAGAGAAACAATATTATCCTTCGGTAATGTACTTGCTCGAAAGTCTAATTACTGTCCTTACGAATCCTTAATGTGAATTGAAAGGTATCTCATTTTAAATATTTTGTCACTTTCAATTTTCCATAATTATGTATCTTTCTTCAGATTCATGTAGGAATATGAGGCTATAGAACAAAAAACAGCGTTTTTCAATGCCGCCCATTTCTCCTATGATTATAATCATTATATAATTATGATTCAGTAGAGTAAAATTATTTTGTGATGGACAGTTAAAATGTTTTTCCCACTCAATTTTCGCATAAATCCTATTTTGCATAACATTCTTGAAGGCTTATAAATACAGTTGGATACTAGTTTTGTTAAGCGAGAATGTGCACTAACACCTTGATTATAATAATTATAATTATCCAAATTAGAATTTTACTGAGAAGTAAGACAAATTGGTTAATTCCGAAAATCACCCCAAATATTTTTTAATAAGAAATAATTTTTTTTGTTAGACATAAATCTTATATTGAAATTTAAAAATATAGATACAAATTATAAGGTAAATCTGATTGCATAAATAGTAATTAAATACAAAAATAAAATAGTGAAATTTATCTGTTCCGTAATAAAATGATAAATCAAAAGCACTGGAGTTAATTAATCATTCAATAATGTGACATGAAGACTAGGATCTGCAAGAAATTCGAAAATCATCTGGTTAGTGAAGATAAGAATAAAGCAAAGACTTAGAGTAATCAATTTTAAGTCTGATGTGAGACATGACCAGTTTAAGATTAGTCAAGTCTTCACAATCGGATAAATCATATTTTGTAAAAATAAAATTATAAAATGATAATAAGTAATTGGGGTCGTATTTTAAGTGTCTCAGATAATAATTATTATTTGTAAGAAAATATGACTCAGAGAATTTCTTTATTAAAAAAGCATATCTCCGGACCCAGAGAGGATTAAGACCTGAGACTGAAATAAGTGCATTATATGAGTCGATGTGAGGGAATAGAGAATGTAAAAACCTATATTGAACTCGTTCAATAGCTATAGTTAGGCACTGAGAGTTATTTAAATTAGGTAAAAGAGGGAAAATATAGTCAAAAAGTGGAAAAACCAGTGATTTGATTTAGAACGGTAATATTGTCGAACTTCATCTAAGATATTACTATTCTGATTTGGATTCATTGGGAAGATTAGAAAACAAGCGAATAATAAGTGATAAACGTTTTATTTCGCCGGGTCTCTTCAGACTCAACCCCGGGCTTAAATTTTATACTTTTACAATGCAATAATTTCTGCTCATCCATTGGTTAAAGAAATCCGTCAATTTGGGATGGGGGAGGGCACTGGCAATCCTGTATCCATGGACTCATTACTTCTGCCTCTTTAGTAGATTGGGGCCTGTTGACTTCTCGGATTTTTCACATTTTGCCAACTCTACGCTAGTTGCTAGGACTGGACTCTGTGTGTGGTGATTGTTGGGTACAGCCAACTTCTCTTGGTTTTCAGCTTGATTTACACTTGTGTTTTGAGTTGAACTAAACTTTGGTGGGGGTAGGGGCTTAAGAATTTTCTCGATTTTTGCTAGTTGTTTCCCTTTGATAAACCTACAGTTGTATCAGAAAGTAAAGTACTGTTATCATATTTCTGCCTGTTATGCCGAGGTTCGATGCGATTACTTTCTGCACACAAAGATCAGGTTTGAGCTTTGTTATGAAATGATCTTCGCACTTGATAAATCTTTTTCCCTCGCACGACAAGATAAGCTTTGGTCGACTTGGTACAGGATGGTAAAACTTTCCTCATTCTCTAGATGTCCAGTCTCATGGAGGTGATTCTGCACTGCGCTGTTGTGTTTGGGCCTATGATGTTCCTTTACTGTCTCACCTAAAGTTCTCGATGTTTGACCGACATACTTTGAACCACATGAACAGGTGAAGAGATCAATAACTCCTTTTTTATTCAGCTTCGGAATTGGATCCTTGTTCTGTCCGTTCAAGAGTTTGGTGGTCTTTTGTATGATTTGGAGCCTTCTTCCTGAGAACGTCTGCTTTGTTATGTGGGCCAATTTGCTGTTTAGGATCGTTTTGCAGGTATCTCCTTTGAAAGGCAATTTTAAATAAATTGGCTCATCTTCATTTTCAGGCTCTTCACGTCCTGGTTTTGCATGGGCGTGCTTCTCTATGAAAGATTCAGGGTAACCATCTATCATTAAAAGGGACTTGAGTTTGTTTCTTTCTTCTTTCACAAATTCAGCTGAAACTAAGCGCTCGATATTTAGGTATTCATTCCTCACAACACCTTTCTTGTATTCTTTAGGGGAGAAGCTATAGAATGGTAGGAACTGTGAGGGGGCATTCTTTTTCCGATAAATTTTTGACTTGGCAACTGATCCTTCCCGAATGACTTCTAATTGTAGAAAGCTTAGAGTTTCATTGTTCTCACATTCATGAATGAATTTCATGTCCACATGCATACTATTTAGATCTCTGGAAACATCTTCTATTTTGCATTCTTCGTTGATCAAAAGAAACGTGTCATCTAGATATCTAATGTACAGGCGGGAGCTGTCAATTATGGCCCATAATTTATGGGTTTCATTGAGGTATGTTCAAGTGAGGCCAGAAAAATGTCAGCTATCAGAGGACCAATTGGGTTTCCCATCGCCACGCCATCTATCTGTTTGTAGTACATCCCTCCGAACTTGTAGTCGATATTTTTCCCCGTCATGAATATTAGATCGCACATGATATCAGGTGGGATTCTGCAAAGAGAAGGAAAATTAGTCATTTGATTCTTAATAAAGTTCACCGTTTCTCTTAGAGGAAAATTGGTGAATAGTGAAGATACATCAAAGTATACCCTTTTACAGCCTAGGAAATTGACTTGTCTGATTTTCTCAGTAGCTTTCATTGCATTGGGAACTGAATACGAACATAACTGATTCCTCAACAGCATCAACTGTTTACTTCACCATTTAACCAGATTGTGCTGAGGACTTGAAGACATATCCAAAATTGGTCTGTATGATAATTCTGGAGAGTTTTTGTGAACCTTCTGGAGTAAATATAACCGACTGATATCCGCATCTCTTCTAGTCATGGAAAAGGATTCCTCATCACTAATTAGACCTGCTTCGAAGAGATTTTCTATCTTCTTGTTGATTGCTTTGGTGAAACCTTTAAAGCGTGTTTCAGCCTCTTTGCCATAAATTATACGAAACCTTTTTCTGTCAGATAAAATTTCTCTGCCTTTCTCGATGTAGTCTGTTCTGCGCACGAGACATATGCCTGTTCCTTTGTCGAGGTGACATAAGAAATAATTTAACAACTATAGATTTGTAATCAGTATATTTACAAACCATAGGATAGACAAAAAATTGAATGCGAATCATTAAAATAATTCTCTAGGGCTTAAAGGGTTAACACCATTTTTAGTTGTAATAAGATTAATTTATGAATCTTCCTTTAAAATATTATGGTAGGCTCTGATTAAAATCGAGACATTCAAGAAAGATGCAAGGCTAATTCAAGAAAAGTTACGAATCAATGAATCCTAAAAAAACTTCTTTTGATCATTTCGTACTTTCAAATTAATAAAATTTTTCAGTTAAAAATTATTTTATTTCCAGAGTTATTTTCTTAACATGGTAAAAGTATGCAACATGATTCCTAAAATCTTCATATTCCAATCTTTTTATGGAAAAATTGAGATTTTTGTAAAAAGCGTAGATTCCCAATTTCATACTTCATATGTTAAAAGAAAGAAAAACATTGAAACAAATCATTAACTTTTTCATAGGTGTTTAAAGAATGGAATATTTTTCAAGAGTTCATCTTTCATTGCAAGAATTTGATTGAAATGGCTTAATCAATAGAATATTTCAACCTTTTTCTATCCTATATAAGGAATCCAAGGATTTTAATTTTAATGCAAATTATCTTTGATTATAATCTTTTCCCCTTCCAAGTAAATGACTTCCAGGATGCTATTGGTCAATGCAGAGGAAAAAAGTTTCTTGGAAGATAA
Organism: Gyrodactylus bullatarudis; assembly: GCA_012064415.1. Taxonomy (NCBI): domain Eukaryota; kingdom Metazoa; phylum Platyhelminthes; class Monogenea; order Gyrodactylidea; family Gyrodactylidae; genus Gyrodactylus; species Gyrodactylus bullatarudis. Next base: position 46,908 of record SSNU01000328.1, read on the forward strand.
TTCTCAGTCATTAAAAATGAATGATCTTGAGTAAGATTATTTCAGATCTATAAAATTAGTTGAGGAACATTTATCAAGTATTAATTTTATGTCAAGATTGGTCATCTCTGACAATGAAGAAACTTGATTACGAAATTAATGGTTTAATATCTCCATTAGGGCCATAACCCTTATGTGGGCCAAAATATTTAATATTATAATCAATCTTCTCAAAAACAGTTGAACGAAAAGGTGTTTTAATAGAATTTTAAAAATTAACGTTATTTATTAGATTCTCTTGAGATTTAGATAGGGAAAATGTGTCGAAAAACAGATTATCTATGAAAGGTTTTCAGATAACACGGCGCGTCAATTTTATTTTGATCAACCAAACTCAAATAAATTGAATTGATGCAGATTCTGAATCTGGTCTTAGAATTTGCGAATTGTATCCAGTTTCGGAGATATTCTCAAAAATCGAAATATCCGAATATTTCCAAAACTAGAGCGAGTAGAATACCTAAGATCAATTGGGGAAATTAACTAATTGCCTCACAACTAGGTATCATTAAAAATAGAAAATTAGATTCTGCGTCGATTTGTGTATGAGAAAAAATTTGCGTGATAAATCAAACCAACAAAATTTATTGAGAGAACGGACGAAAATAAAGGGATTCTATTCGTACAAAAAAAAAATAATTCTAAGATTCTGTGATTTACTTATTAAGCCATTCACTAAATCAGATCGACGCAGAATATAATTTTCTATTTTTAAGGATACCTAGTTGTAAGGCAATTAGTTAATTTCCCTAATTGATCTTGATATTTTATTAACTCTAGTTTTGGAAATATTCGGATGTTTCGCTTTTTGAGAATATTTCTGAAACTGAATACAATTCGCAAATTCTAAAACCAGAATCTGAATTTGCGTAAAATTTAGGAATCAGGATAATTTTATTTTGATTTGGTGACACTTTATGTAAAACTTCTGGGGTGATAAAATAGACTCGGACGTGGAAAGATAAGTCCAATGCTATAGCTGTCACATTTCTAATATTCTTGGAAGAACACAGAATGAATGACATCATAATGAAAGAAAATGCTTCCTTTTACCAGATTTTTATGGAAAAAATAATACAATTCATCAAAATATTAAATTCCCAAAAGAGTTTGAAATAGATAGAAATTTTCTATTAGAAAACGTATTAAATTTCTTGGACGCCAAGCTTACGAAAAAATTCCCTTGTAAGTGAAAATTGAAACGATATCGAATTGAGGTCAATTGATGAAGACGACATGTCTGCTCAACTTTTAACTCAAAATAAACTTGGTTCAAAACCACAATCAAATCTCGATGTTACAATGTCTTTTTTCTATCAGTTTAGGTCGTCATTGGTTATTATTAAAGCTAGTTGACTTAATATGAGATAAATAAGATTTGAGTGCGGCTCATCAACCTTTTTTACCTATGGTTTACTGTCCAAATAATGACATTTTTTTACTCGATTCTAGACTCACGGGGAAGGTTTGAGAACCGTTCTAATGACATTTTTAATTGAAATTTTGCATGTCTAAATAAAATTTTGAACATAGGGTCCAATAATATATTTTTTTCTTATTTTCCATTGATATCCATTGAGTATCCAAATCCCCAATATTCATATTTTTAAATTTGCATTATATCTAAATTATCATTTAAATTCATTAATATATGAATCTATCTCATGTTCTAGATGCAATACAGAGACGATTTTTAAGACTTACTATGACGACTGACAATAACTTTTACAAAACAAAATTACTTCGAGGCAGAAGATTATTACCGGTGCATAAACTTAGCGAATAAGAATATAAGATCTCTCTGGAATGCCATTTGCCCCACACGGAACCTAAGGAATAATAACCCCAAGGCCAATAATAAATCTTTAAAAATATTATATTTTCTTGACCGACAGTCTAGTTTATTTAATGACATTGTAGCAAAAAATTACCTCTTGATAGAAATTTTTTTTGATAATCAGGTAATAAATGCTTATTTATTTATTATTATGCCAATGTAGATTTTACTAAGTAAATTAATTTTTAATTTATGATACAGAAAAAACTGAGATTTTCCATTATCTAAACCAATTTCATGAAAATTCAATCTTTAATGGATTAGAATGAAATACGATAATTTCCGTATTGAGTTTCAGAAATAATTCTTCAAACATAGCTTCTTTAAAAACAAACGTTCCTTTTCGATTTTAAATATTTTACTCATTAGGCCTGGAAAATAAGATTAAAAATTTAACCCTTCCGTAGTGATCACTGACGGGTAGAGTACTGCTCAATTTTTTAAAGTATCAAAACTATATTGACGGTCAGTGTACATTGTAGACTGAGTTTCCACATTGATTGTAACACTGAATACTATACACCCCCATTTCTATTAAAACTCCCATAAGTAAAAAGGAATTTTACTTTCAAGGGTTAATAACCCGTTGAATACGTTAAAGAGTTGAGCAGTTCTCTACTGATGGGAAATATGTCAATTGAAGTGTTGACTATTTTTACCTGATTTTTAGATGAGAATTTAATAAGTAGTAACTAACATTAGTTTTATTGAAAATTAAAATCTGATTGATGTTTTGCCATTCCAAATGTACGTTTTGTACCCATGGTAAATTTATTACATGATAATTGTCGTGAGGCAATTGTTTTTACACTACCACAGATATTTTAATTTATTCAAGCAATAGCAGGAGGTCATTAAAATACTACATGTATACTTTGAAAAAAAGTAACCGGAATCTCTAATCAAATAAAAAATGAGAACAATAATTTAATTAAGTCATTTATACGAGTTAAATGTTCACGAAAAATTTCCATAAACGTCCGAGAATTCCCTTAAATTTATTATTCAAAAGTTTTAAAGAACTAAAGCTAGAGTTCACTATATTTACAGAAAAACTCCATACTTTCCTCCAGAAAGTTAAGAAAAAAAATTATTTTTAAAATCCCAACATGGAATAAGCCAATAAGTTGATAAAAGAAAAAAATCTCCAAAAAGTATTCAATCTGGCCAAAATTAGGCCGATTTTGAATTTCCACTTTGCAATGTTTGATCTCAAAATTTTTATTCGTCCCGATGAATTGAAATGGTTAAATACCAACATTTGGGATCAAGATTATACTAAAATTTCAAATTTGGCCAAAGAAGTTGAGAGAAATTCTAGCTTTACATTAAGTCGCTACATTTTTTTAAAAGATCATCAGTAGTGTCACATTTAAGAAATGATAAATTTCCAAACATTCAATAAAAATTATACATTACAATTGTGAAAGAAACGGTAAAAGTTCATGAAATAGAATAAAATTTAAGCTGAAAAACACCAAAACTCTTTAATAAATACAGCAAAAATGAAGAGAAAAGTGAAAAAGCTCACACAGAGACCGTAAAATCTATTATTTGCAGGCTGAACGATATTTTTCACGATAAAACTAATTCTATCATGCTTCAATATTATTAAATGAAATTTACATTCCTCTTCAATTAGGACTTTAAAAGATGATTTCATTAAGAATATTAACTTCCTATACTTTAAATTAACTTCAGAATGTCAATTAACTCTAATAATAAATTTTTATTTGATAATTTAGATCATTCATATTAATAAATAATTTTGGTGTTTTTTCAGCTTACATAATATTCTTATTTCCATTCATGACCCTTTTATTCTTTAACTTATACTATTTCTTTGTAAATTGTAAATTATTATTTTTCATTCAAACTTTAATTTTATCATTTTCAAAGAGAGACCACGGATGATCCTTTGAGAAATGCGCATTTTGTTACATAAATATATTTTGTTACATATTTCTAAATTATGTATTTAAGTGAATTTTCGGACGTTTTTTAACATCTACGTGAATCACTCGAAAATAACATTCATATTGAAGCTAATTGATATGGAGATGAGAATTTGCCATTTCGAGAATTAAATTTGACAAAACCACGCTAAATTTCCACTTCCTCAACTTTTAAAATCAACAATTTTATCTATTTGAAAGATTTGAACCGATAAGATCAATTTTATACAGATGATTCGAATTTAGCCACTGAATATTTGAAAATTTCATCAATTACAGTTGGTTTACTTTTTAAATTTGAAATACAGCCTTTTTGTCATACTGAATATTTCTACAAAAAATCGGTTTATTTTATATATAGGAAATATTCTATTCTATAAACTTGACCTTGTCTTCTTTCTCAACATTTTTCCCCTTGTAATAAGCTGTTTCACAAGAATCGGAAATTTCACTGACTTAAGACTTCTTAATGATCAATAAAATCAAACAATTGCAATTTCTCTCATAGATATTAAAAAGACCTTGACCCTTGATCATCGTAAACCTGGAATTGCACCTCCTCTCGCCCAGACTTCAAAGTATGCTGATGACTAGGGTGGAAAATTTGCGATTTTTTCGATTTTTGATATCATAATCAACTGTGCTTTTTAAAAAAAATATCAAAAATTTAATTCTCCACACCTTTTAGTTTCCTAGATAATTTTGCGATTTTAATCTCAAGTTTCCATTTTTCCCCTTTTTCCAATCCTTTTGTGTCCTCTTTTGTCTCGGTTTCCCATCTTCTCCTATTAATTTCTTACCTAGGCTCTGTTAAGGCACCATTAAAAATAAATCACGCAGAGATTTCCTCTCAGATTTGAAAAGGCCCCCAACTCCGTTTACTACAAAATGGGTTGAAGCTATTAAAAACTATTGAATAAAAAATGAAGAATTATAAAACTTCATTAAGGAAAGGAATTGTAATCGTGCAGAATCTCGATATAAAGAGGATCCTTTAAAAAGGATACTTGAAAAACCAGCGAAACCGAAAAAAATTCAAAAAATGTAAAAATGGAAGATGAAAATATTAGTACTGTGGAGTACAATCTTTTGTTGAGTTGGAAGCCGATTTCAGCTTATGTTGAAAGATATTTTTCAAAAATAATGTATTTTCATGATAAGAATTAAACATTCAAAAAAGAAACTTGTATTTCGTATGCTAACGCACTGGACTAAAATTTCCCCCCATTTTTCTATTTTCAAAAATAAAATTGCGATTTATTTGCCATTTTTAAGATATTTTTGCGATATTTTTCAATATTTTATTCCATTTATTTTCCACCCTACTGATGACTTATGAATTTTAATAGATTTTAATAATAATAATAACTTATTGACAATACATGTGTTAGGTTAAATTTTTTACAAAATATTATTCTTCATTAAACATCTTATTTTTAAGTTCTTTTGTAAATTCATTTAAACTCTTATTTCTAATTGTTCTGTTTAATTTTTTGAAAATATTTTTACATTTGTTAAATATGGCAAGTTTTTTAACCTCTCCGAATTCAGGAATATTAGATCTTAGACCTGAGCGGTTTGTGCTATATAATATTGGTGACGATTTGATCAGAGATATGCTTTTAACTTCACGCCTTAATCTTAAGTTCTCTTTCGAAAAACCCAATTCGTCTTGGAAGAAAGGAGAAAGCTTTCTTCTAAACTTCTTGAATGCTGTATTAGTCTTTTTAGACCAATATTCTCCTTCTGGATTCCATACGGCTGAGCAATATTCTATGCCAGACCGGTAATAGAATATTGCTCAGCCGTATGGAATCCAGAAACCTATGAAGATTGAATTAATTAATCGCTAAACTTAACACCGTACGAAAAGTAACATCTACATCAGTCAAATAAAGTTTTTGAAAACAAGATTAAAAATACAGAAGTCGAATATTCATAGGATTTCCTGATCACTTTGAATAATTATTTATATGTTATCATGATAAGTTCATTGGTGTTGCTTATTCAAATCACAAATAGTCAGGGAAATGTATAAAAACATAATAAAATTCTATCAATCAAAAAATGTCTCAAAAATGTAAAGAATAAAATAATAAGATCTGTTTTGGTTTCAAATTTTTCGCAGATTTGCAATCTGAGGAGAGATGGAAAATTAATTCTAATTTTTGTGATTGAGGTATTCACGTAAATTTTCAAATACGTCCGAAAATCCACTTAAAATCATATTTGGAAAATTAGAAAGAAGATTATATTAAAGCCATATGTACATTTCATAAAGCATCATCAGTGGCAATACTTTAAAAATGATAAAAGTTAAGAATTCATTGAAGATAATAATTTACAAATTATAATTCATAATTATGAAAGAAATAGTGAACGTCGTACAGTACAGACGAAATTCTTCATAAATCTATACAAACCAAACTTATGTGTTCAAAAAAACTATTCTTATATGTGAGCTTTTTCACTTTTCTCTCCACTGTTGCTACTTATTGGAGAGTTTTGGTGTTTTTTTAGCTTGCATTTTATTATTATTTTCTTTGACGTTAACTATTTCTTTCATAATTTGTAAATTATTATCTTCAATGAATTCTTAACTTTTATCATTTTTAAAGTATTGCCACTGATGATGCTTTATGAAATGTACATATGGCTTTAATATAATCTTCTTTCTAATTTTCCAAATTCTAATTTAAGAGGAAGAAATCGAATTTAATCTCATATCATTTTAGAGATTTCAGTGAGCAAATTCGATTCATTTGTCCAATGTTGTTTCCAAAAATTCAAAAAGTTTGCATAAAAAATCTTTTATTTTTAAAGCGAGAGTATTTTTCAGGATGGATTTTTCTCGGTTCTTTTGCCTTTCAATGAAAAGAGGATTAACCTCTTTAGAATCTAAAATGAAAAATAAATTTTTGAATGTTGAATGAATTTCGGGATGAAACCAACCTGACTCTCTTTGGTATGTATTGGAAGAGTTCTAATTTATCCATGTAGTCAATAAAGTCTTTAAGACTACCGATATTGTATGGTATTGGAAGGATGCTTTTTGTCTCACGTTGTGCCTCTTCAAAATTCTTTTGCGCCAAATATTGAAGTGCCTTTACAGATATTTCACCATTTATTCCCACTAAAAGGGACATGACAAGGCCAAGACCGATGAAGAACTGCATGTTTTTACGTTTCCAAATTTGAACAATAGGATGATAATTGCAATTATCCCGAATTTATTGTGGATATGAAAACTTATTCCTTGAATATTATTGGTCTGAAGGATTAAGTAACTCAAAGAGAGTATTAAAACTATAGCATGATACAAACAAACAAGATTATACTATGATAGTTATATCATACAGTGGTAACAAAAGATAGAATTCATCCAAGAACTGATTATTCTTATAAAAAACTATCAAAATTTTTTAGATAATAATTATACTGTAATTGCAAAAACCGAAGTTATCCAGAAAAAAATTTATTTATACTCATACATTAAACACTAAAGAAAAAAACCAATTTCGAAAATTTGTACATAATAAAATATCTATTTCTAATTTGATCAAACGTGATTTATTCATGTGCAATAAATAAACCAATCAGGAAAGAGCAAGGATAAGAATATCAAAAAATGGTAAGTTGGTATTAGCCAATAACTTCTGAAATTGAAACAATTTCGTTACCGAGTTATTTAGATTTTGACACAAAAAAATACCGTTATTTTTCAATTTTTTTCGCAAAAATTTTTTCCCGCTTTAATTAGAGACATGAACCTCTTGTATACCCATAATTTGGTAACTGTTAGATTCCTCATTTTGTCTTCTATCCAAAAGTGTGACTTCTGTTTCATATTAAGGTTCATTACCGAAAAAAAATGAAATTATTGAAGTGATAGTCTGAAATTTTGTGCAAATTTGTGTTTTAGCCAATATCTCAGCTCGTGGGTGCCTTAGCACTATTTTAAGGTCAGATTCGTGATCAGTGTAAAATTTTGGATCAGAAAAATCTTATCTGAATAAAATATCCTGACCCCCACCACCCGTGTTATTAAGTAAAAGTATAATTATGTAATAATTGAGTTGACCGTAAATTCTTTTTCCAATCTGAATCCACTTTCATGTGTTACGGTAGAACAAGGGAATCCCGCCCTCCTACTTTAATATATCAAATGGGCATCGCTCCCGTTGATTCACTTTGATCGTTATTGGACATAACCACAGGGATGTCCCTTCGCTCAAGTTATAAAGGAATTCGTGAATCTAGTAATATACCTATTGGGTCGAAAAACTTTCCAAAAATTTAGGGCTCAATATCATTATAGTCAGAGCGGGAGGATGAAATAGTGAAATCCTTTGGTTGGTTCTATCAGTTTGGAATATCAAGGTAAGAGACCTTGGATCATTATTCTCTTCTAGCATATCAATCTAAATCGGTTGCCAACTCAGACTTTCCCTTTTAACTACTCCTCTTACATTTTAAAGGTTGAGAACTAATTAAACTTGTTTGGATCATTTGTTCAGCATTCCCAGCCAGTATAAGCTCAAATTGTCATTATCTACTCATTTTTACCGCTCATCTTAAATCTTATCTCGATTTTACGTTGTAAAAAATAATTAATATCTACCCTAATTCGGATTCAGTAGACCTTGAAATATCCAAAGTGTAAAAAACCTTTAGCGAACCCCTGTAAAATATCTTCAATGGAGATTCTACATTTTTCAAACACTTACGAATCAGAACAAAGATGAAATACAGTAGTACCTCCGTAATAACTGTCAAAAAGTTATCCTTTTCCTCTCTACCCCTCTAAAAAGATTTGTGGAGTATGTAACTACTATAAAGTAGACACGAATGCTCAATTTTGGACCTTAATCTTGATTTTGGAGTTTTTAGGCTCATTTGAAAGAGCATTTTTTTCTGATCTAATCTGTTGTGGGTTATGAAAGTGTATTTCGACAGGAACTTGTTGAAATTTGCTTGTAAAACATCCTAAGCTAGGAGAATAACTTCCATCTTAATATTTTTGATAAATTTTCTTTAGGGTGGGGTATCACAAAATTTCAAACACACAGGACCCCATCATTTTTATTTTCATTCCTATCTTAGCTTTTAATGAACTTTCTCTAGGGTGGGTTTCCATTGATTTTCAATGGTACTGCAATAGAATTGTACATTTGTACACCTCAAAATCAAATAGGGAGGAGTGCAATTCTGTATCAATGTGATGTCGGATAAAAATTTCATCTTGTTTATTATCATCGGCAACCTGTGCCTTCTCCATTCTTCTACCATTTCTTTGGCACTCTGGTCAAGGTAACGATATTGAATAAAAGGTAATCTCTTATATTTGTGTGCATTATTATTTTTTTGCGAAAATGATCTTAGTTCATTTAATTGTACTTCCCATTGTCTTATACAATCAAGACTAACACCCTTCTTATGTGACACGATTTTTCTACTGGTTAGATCACATTCATCTAGAATTTCGAGTTTTTGCTTGATGGTGTATTCATTTCTGTTAAATATCAAAAATTATAATTTTGATTAAAAAAAACAAACTATCTGCCTCTTGAATTGAGAATTTTGATCGATGAATTGTCTCATCAGCTCACGGGTAAATTTAACATGATAATTATCAGCCTTGTCCTGCAATTTTTTATGAAGCACGTTGAAAGATATAGGTTTATCATGCGTCAGTAAAAAGAGTTTGATTTTATCAAAAAANAAACACACAGGACCCCATCATTTTTATTTTCATTCCTATCTTAGCTTTTAATGAACTTTCTCTAGGGTGGGTTTCCATTGATTTTCAATGGTACTGCAATAGAATTGTACATTTGTACACCTCAAAATCAAATAGGGAGGAGTGCAATTCTGTATCAATGTGATGTCGGATAAAAATTTCATCTTGTTTATTATCATGAAACACGACTTACGACGTGACGTCACTACTCTTGTTAATGAGGGTAAAACCTCAGCTGAAATTTCATCAATTCTTGGAATAAGTTTGGCACGGGTTAAGTATTTCAGAAGAACTAACGTTGTTAAATCCTCTAATCAAAAGTTTTTTGATAAAATCAAACTCTTTTTACTGACGCATGATAAACCTATATCTTTCAACGTGCTTCATAAAAAATTGCAGGACAAGGCTGATAATTATCATGTTAAATTTACCCGTGAGCTGATGAGACAATTCATCGATCAAAATTCTCACAAGATTAAGGTCCAAAATTGAGCATTCGTGTCTACTTTATAGTAGTTACATACTCCACAAATCTTTTTAGAGGGGTAGAGAGGAAAAGGATAACTTTTTGACAGTTATTACGGAGGTACTACTGTAGTATAGTATTCTCATCATGTTTTGCCATCTTCCACTAGCATAGTAGACACAATGTACAGAGAAAGTTTAAAAAATTAGTTTAATAATTTAACCAATCAGAATGAGTTTAATTTTTTACCTTAAAAATTTACGTTGAGACATAAATAAATCCCCCTTTTCACGACTTGCAAAATGAAAACAGTTATCTAGCAGTTTGTTCAACACTTTCTCTCAAAATGACATGCAAAAGGTATAGATTAACTTTAATGATGAATTACAGAAATTTTATTTTTACATGCTGGATAGATCAACCAATCAGAATCAAAAATTTCTGATGTTTAGTGTAATTAATGAGCTCCATGATAATAATGTTAAAAACTGGTGATGATAATTGGAATTAATTAGGAGTGGAATTCCCAATAATAATGAACGAAGTAAAATATCATTAAAGTCTGAATGATGACAAAAAAATAAACATAAAATCACAGATTCACAGAATTGAGCAATAAAAGTATTCAGTTTTTGTTTTAAGCATTTGTATTTAAAGATTTCTAAAGACACATTCGACATATCTTTTATGCACTTTTCTTTACTTAAAATATAGCAACATTCAACGCATTAAATTAAATGACTTTTGTTTCAAATTTGTAATAAACTTTTCTCCGTTATTATCAGCCTGGTAGTATCAGGGTAGTGTCTATAACCCCAAAAATTAACCTCTATGATAAAACTTGTCTGAAAAGTTCTCATTAAAATTTTTTATTTAATATTAAGTAGATAATTGAATCACTAATCTATCCGATGATTTAATACTGACCTAAATAAAAATGAATGTATATGGAAAAATTACGCTAAAAAATCATGCTAAAAAAGTATGAAAAAGATTGAGTAATTTGAGAAATTTGGTACAAAAGTTATGTCTTATAATTCTATTCCATAATTTTGCTACTCTGAACTACGATATTCAAATTTCGTTAGTACAACAGTGAAATATGTTCAAAAGTTGAAAAAAAATTACACCTATTGATTAAAAACACCAGTTCATAGCTGAGCCATCGTGGTCATGTTTTGAAAAAATATGAAGATGATGCCAGTTATTTCACAAATAAGGCCTTTATAAATACGGCTTTTTTGAAAATAAATTGTATCAATCATTGGTGTCGGTGTCTTTCAACTATGGTTGGTCAATCCCTGTACTCAAATTAGGAATCTTTTTCGTTTTGTACTAAACTGATGAGGAAGGTTAGAGAAAGAGGTTGAAGAAGGGAATAATCTTTTTCAAGCCTCTACTCATGTCATGGAAAGGCAACCAAGATAAGATATAAGGTAATTTTTATCTCAAAATTCTATATTTAACGCTAAAGATATCATCCCTAATTTTAATTATCATTATTGAAGTTAAAGTTAATTAATTATGAATTTTTCATGACCGCTTTAATTTTGACATAAAACCTTTAAAGTACGCTAATTTTTAAATTAACCCTTATTATTTTTTCGCACCTTCCTTATAGGTTTAGGACTCAAAAATGATATCATTAATGTTTAAGTTTGACAATATTATCGTTTAAAAACATGTATTTTGAGGTTAAATGAATTTTTTGGAAGAGGCTTTTCTATACGGAGAATTTAATTGAATTTAAAACGAAATAAAATTTGAGATTTAACGAATAAAAAAGAAATTTTTAAGTCTTAAAAATATGTTTCTGGATTTGTTGAAAGTTGATAGTTTTTTAGATTAACTAATTCTGGGACATGGTAAGTAAGCCAATGAGAAATTTTTTAGCGGGTTTAATCACATTCTGATATGCTGATGACAGAAGGCGTGTAAATCTATCGAATACTGTTTGGATTTTCCTGGACCATTTATCACATTCGAAATACCTTTCTAGATTTTAGATATTGCTGAATTACAGTTAAGGACAATAGATATTTATTAAACTTGTTAATTACAATTCAACTACAGTATTAAATTTATAATTTTAATCAATTTAGTTCATTCGATAAGATTAACTTATGAAAATTATAATCTTATGAGATAGATAGAAGAATTTTGCCTGTTTTAATGATTCATATTGACATCATAAAATAACATAAATCAATAAATTATTTGAATAAACCCATACTGTCATTACAAAATTCCAACTGATGAAAAATTATTTTGAACTTCTACGATTATGACGGATAGAGCTCAATATATTTTCGCAAAAACTGACCAACAATCTAAATGTGATAAATGTCAGTATTTTGTTGACTGTTATAGGGTGTTGATCCTTGCAAAAGGCCATAATAAATTATTTTAATCTGATAAATTTCGGGTTGCAAATTTTATTCATCAGTATCCTCACGACTGGCTTAGGATCAGTTAAAAGGTTCAAGAATATTTTATTCATAAATAAATGAATTTTTGGTATCATTTAATATCACTCGTATAAGAAACCTAAAAATACAGATTTTCAATAAAAATATGATCTGGATTTCAAGATCTAATCTCTTGTGATCTGATGAACTGATTTTCTTGCCCTGACTATTCATGAAATCAGTAGTCTTTTATCTTTCAAATTAGACTATTCGAAGCTCGAATAAACGTATATATTATTCACACCCCTTGACTACATGATCCTAAACCCTGATTTTGATCGGTCGCTTACAAGTCGACCTGCATAAAACAGGTTTTTTAGAGTGCCTCTGAAGGGAAACTTTAATGTTCCTATGAAAATGGTACTGGTCTTTCATATACTCTATATGCTTTTGAACTCTCTAAAACCTCTCTGAACCTCGCAATAAAGCTTTGAAAACTCGTACTTCCAAATTTTACCCTTAAAGACGCGAGTTAAGCGGAGTTAAAACTGAATGCACCAGTGAATTCCATGTAAAATTTTGGTGTATTTTCTCGCTATATATTGCGCTTCAATTTCTTCGGAATGGGTGGCCATCGAGTTTCGATAGTTTCATGCTGTCGATTTTGATATATTTTTCAAAAATCGATCTCATTATTCGTACCAAATAACAAATTAATCGAAAACTACACATTAAACTAACTCCCAACAAACTTGACGAATCATATAAATTTAACTGTTCCATATTTTTCTTAGCTTGACTGTTTCATTCATGATTAATAACTATTGAGAAATGGTAAATTAATTTTTTCCGTTAGACATGACTGGATACAAAAATAAATAACAATCTGGTAGTAGAAAACATCCCAAAACTGAATGGCGTAGTATATTATTTAGATCAGAAACATTAGTTCCACTAGCTTTCATAATTACTTGAGTCTAAATTTTGTGTAGTTACTTTGAAGTAGATACACAATATTAACTTACAAATACATTTTGTTTTTCCGCTCAACCAAAATATATTTTTATTTCAAAACAAAAGCAAAAAGAAACATTTAAATAGGATCTTGAAATTGAAAAAAAGTTTTCAATAAGGGAAGAATCTAAGATTTGTCATTGGAAGATTCTGAATATTTTGAGTTCTGGAAAGAGGTAGTGAATTATGAATACCTGTCGAGTCAGTCAGACTCGATAACAACATTTGATTAGGATTGAGTAAGTTCTGCAGCTGTAAAGTATCGCTCAATGAACTTGTCGAAGTTGGGATAAATGGTTTACTCAAGGTGTTGAGAAGCGGATGGGTTGCATTGAGAAAACCGCAAGCTTGGCCCAAAATTAATCCTTTCGATTCATTCTCTTGTTGCCTAAAAAGTTACAAAACTTTAATTCTTTATAACTAGATCAAGATTTCATTTATTTATTAAAATAAACTTAAATTTCAAACTTCATTTTTCACTATTAGACAAGGAAATCTTAGAATAAAATTTATCAAGAAACGCCGGAATAGAACTGCCTAAATCATCTGTTTCTCAACAAAAATAGATTCAATATCATTAAACCTTAAAATGATTTCCTTACGTTATCTGTGCCTGATTCAAATTACACAGCTGATTGCTAAGCTGTAAATTCTGGTTTAATAAATTCTGAATTTGAATCTGCTTGAGACCTGGATTCAAATTTCCCGAGATCAATTGATTCAGGGCAATCTGCTGTTGCTGATGTTGTTGCTGGAGAATGTTCAAATTTGTTAGAGAAGAGAAGCCAGCCAACTTTTGAACCTTTAAGTTTTCCTCGATAAAATTTGGAACCTCAATTTTTTTTGATGCCATTGAAGCGAGGGTCTTTCTAGTGTTTGAATCAATGATTTCCTGAGGGGTACTCATGGCTGTTATAAAGGGATTCTTTACAATTGGACCTTGGCCAGGTGTATTTGGAATAAAGGGTACAGGAGAGCTGAATTTTCTAAAAGAATAATTCAGATTAGTTATCGCGACAATTAATCTTGCCAAAGATAGATTTGCTGGAAATAAAATTCCAAAAATTAATCATTATTGTTAACCCTTGAAGATCAAGGTAGATTGTGGGGATTGGTTTGTTTCAGAATACGCTGAGAAAGAATATTGATTTTTTTCAAAAACCAACCTTTAGATTATGAGATGATGTCCAAAAATATGAGCATTTTTAGACCTTGAAAAAAATTTAATTTCAAGATATGACTTCTGGGGGTCAGATTTTCGAATTCTACAAGGATGGTTTCTCGATAAAAGTTTTATTCTTTTAATTTTCGATCTCTGTGAGTTGGTTTCCGAAAAAAATTCTTTATATTTTCATGGAAATTTTTATATTTTTTCCAAAACGAGTCACTTTTAAATCGTCATAAATTCTCAATAAAATATTGCAGCTTGATAATTCATAGTTCATTCAAAAGAATATTAGTTCTTCTTTCAGAAAAGTGGTCAATGATTTTTTCTCAGTTTCTTGAAAACAAAATAATGGCTTGAGAAAGTTACCTGTTCAATATATATCCCACTGGGACTTGAAGGGTTTACCCAAAACTCAGAAAATAGTTCTTTTACCCCTCATTCGATAGGAAATCTATCAATCTCCTAAAATACGCAAAGATTCCAGCTCTTTAATTCACCAAAAAATTTATCTTTGTATAAAACGTTTTTATTGAAAACCCATTTTCCATGATAAAAAGTAAGATATCTTTTATCTAATAGTCATACTTCAAGAATTCAAATATGTAATCACCTGAACTCTTCCCGCTAAAGCTTGAAAGCTATTTTTGGATCCAAAAATGATCCAATTTTTGATCGATAAAACTTCAACTAAAAACAATTGTATAAATACAATATATATTGGTATTATAAAAAATAATAAAATAATAATTAAAAAAAAATAATTCTCTGGTATTTTAAGGGTTAAAAAAAAGCACAAATATAACTTACTTTGGAGAACTTCGAAACTGGTTGTTGTTGCTATTGTTATTAGACCGTATAAAAGTTGACGGTGCATTCAGCATATTTGGACCGACAAAATTAGCTGAATTCTCTAGGAATCTTTGAACATTTTTCATTGAATAGCTCTTGAGAATGCTTGCAACATGCTCTTGGCTTGAAATTGAATTATTAACAAAACGATTATTGTTAGCTTTAAGAACATTCCCGTTGCTATCTTGAAAAAAATATAAATTATTTACATAGAAATAGCGTAACTTTCATGGGATTCTTGATAAATTTAAATACCAGAATTTAAGTTAAAACTTTATAAAATGTTTTAAGAAACTGAACCTACTCCTGTGAAAGCTGGCGGGAAAGTGATCCTTTTTCTTCTTCGTCATAACCCTGGCTGTGGCAAGATTCACCTATTCGAATAAAAGAATTAGATAAAACAAAAAGTGAATTCATTGCTTATCAAACGAGCATAACCAATGGTTATTAACCATGCAACTAATTTTATTTAGGATGCATTCTCATCCTGAAATAGATATTTGTAGCTTGCTCAGAGCATCATATATTCTAAGAGCTAGGAAATATTTTATTCCCAAGAAGAAAAGGATGTTTTTGCTGACGAAATGGAGATTAAGGCAGTTGAGCAAATTGATTTTCAAGACTAAACTTTTCATTGTAAATTTATGAAATTTTTTTATGATAAACTAAAAAGTTAATACCAGATTTGGAATAATTCACTTTACACGTTGAACTAACAGTGAAGAGGTAAGAAAAGAGGTCAATTCCTGGGATCTGAAATCAATCAGAGTAGTGAAAGTTTGTTAAGCAGAAGTAAGTAAAATCTTAAGCCTGATCTATTAATGTATCCAGAAGGAGCTTTTATCTAAAGCTTATTGATATGAATTTTACAAATTGGATGGTGCTAAATCTGTTCTAATATTTCACCTCGTTATCGTTTGGGAGTTGAATTTCGATTTCTTGAATAGTGGTTCTCTTAAAAGTTCTATGGCGATAATCAGTTTTCTTGTCTAATTCTCATCCTGAACGACTTCTTTCGACCAACCAGCCTCGAATCAATAAAAATTTCAGCCAAATGTCCAATAACTGGAAATATGGGGTCAAATCGAATTTTGAGAAATGAAAATTTGAATAATTTTTCAAGAATTTTTTTCTTCAAACGTTAAAATTAGGTAATATGATCTGGATTCATGAAAACTTTAAAGATATATATTATGAATACTTGATGAAAACATCATGGGTTTCCAACTTCATCAACCAAATTTATATAATGAATCGAAAGAAGCTGTAGAAAAGGCTAATTCTTGGGTCTGAGTATTTTTGCGTATATTAATCCAGCAAATATTAAAGAGACAACCTTTTTCTCGTTTCGTCAGCCAGAGAGAGAGTTGGACATCACTATAGAAATTGAACAAGCCAAAAATACATGCTTACAATCTACAATGAATAAAATCAAAATCTAGGGATATTTATCATGAACACATTGATTTAAATCATACGAAAAAATTTTCCAATGCAATATTCACAAGAAATTTCTATTCTTTCATACTTAATAATCTGAAATCTCAAAAACTTGACAAAATTTGAATAGAAATTATTTTATTAAAAACATAAACCTGAAAAAAATTTTTAGTGTACTTTTTTTGATAAAAGATGTATTTATGATTTTCATGTTTTGATTTTACTCCAATTTGGATCTTTAATATAATCCATAGACCATGCTCTAATATTCAAATAAAATACAGTGTAAATAATGATATATTTTTAATATAAAATTACATATATCGGTGACTCAAGCAGATAACAAGAATCGGTGCAATACATAACAAGAATTAAAGCTTGTATTTTTAATTTCATTTTCCTTTCAATGTGAAATTTTAGATTTTTCGAGTAAGAAATCTGGTAGAGAAAAATGAATGAATTCTCTTTTTTCAAACTTGGATTGCTTAAGATTCGTTTTTTTAACCAATGAAAATCATTCATTGATTTGATTAATTGATCAATTTTCATTGGTGGAAACATTCTTTTGATTAAAAATGTATGATGATCTAAATTTTGTACAATAGATAGATTGTTCACAAGAAAGCAAAAAAAGTATCGTCATTGTTTGAAAAAAGGATTCCATTCAAAACTATGCATTTCATTTATATATTTTTCCAACAGTATGTAACATGCAGACAGAAAAAAGAGTGATTTACAAAAAAGTCTGCAATCTTTTTGAGATCATTTTTAGAGGAAACTTTCTTTAATAACAATTTCTCCCTGCTTTTTCATTCAATAAACGATTAAGAATGGTGCAATGTATCAAACGGTTGATCCCCATCAAGTGAGAACCTCCCCATTTTATTATTGCCAAAGGAATAACATAAATTTGAAATTAAAAAAATTAAATAAATGGATAGAAAAATAGATTCTAAAATGTTCAAGGACATAAGTAGTACATATAGTTCTTTTGTAATCTAGGAAAAGTTTAAATAAACATCATCATGTTCATGCTGAAGATATTTAATCGACCAAAATTAGTCTTGAGATGAATAAAGATATACAGATTTTATCATTCTTTGTAAGCTTGTCTGAATTACAGATTAGATTGGTCTAAAGCTAGTTGATCTAAATTGCTTACTTTTATAGAAACTCAATATTTTCCATTAAAAGTTTTTCACAAATGAATTTAAGTTTTTTCCAAATATTTAGGGCTGTTAGAGGTTGCTATTGTGGTGCAAAAGAAATTTACAATTAAGCTAATTCAAAAAAACTCAAATTTTAATTTTTTAGTCGAATTGTAAATTTCTGTCTGATATCGAACCTAAATATCAGTATTTATTAGCTTAATTTGAGCTTATAGGTCTTTTTCAGCGTAAAAATTTATCACTATTGGGTTTTAAAAATTATGTATTCAATGAAAATGCAGTATGAGTTTCGGTTCAAGATTTACATAAATTTCGTAAAGTTATCATATAGAGAATAATTACTAAAGGAAAAGTGCTCATTTTGTAATCATTCTTGAAAATTGACATTATTTTTGGTGAGGTTTGTGAAGAAAATGTTCAAAAACTTTGTGCGTTGCGTTCAAGCATAATATCAAAATTATTGGCATGAGAAAAATGTGTCTGATAAAGATAATATGGAAAAATGTAACTTGAACCAGAGTTTTATCTTTGGACCCTTAAAAGATCACTTAAACTTAACCCTTTCCTGTTTCATGATTTTCATAAAACTTGAAATTTAGCCAAAAGTATTACTAATGCAAGTTCACATTTTGGTCTTTAATTTCAAACCAATAAATGCAAAGACTACAAACAAGAAACAAGGAATAAAACAAAAAAAGATGTAGTATTCAGATTTCCAGAGCGAGGGTTAATGAAAAGAGTTATTCATTATGAGCTGCTGGACTATGGTCAGACAGTCAATACCGAACGATATTTGTGCTATCTTCGAGAAATGGGGGTTAAACTCAAGCATAAAAATCCAAAATTTGGTAGGGTTACTTTTTTCAGGACAACGCCAGACCTCACTTGGGAAAAGAAGTGAAAAAGTTTTTTCAAGAAGAGAATTTTGATCTGATTGATCACCCACCATACAGTCCGGATCTAGCTCCATCAGATTATCACCTGTTTAGATCCTTACAACACTTTCTCAAGAATATATCTTTCAAATCAAAAAGGAGGTAAAGAAAGGACTTGCAGAGGACTTTTGGTAGTATGTTGAAAGCTTTTTTTCTCACATACTTTATTAAGGGTTTTATTTGGTTAAGATGTGTCAAGGAATTTTAAAAATATTTCATTGAACTGTTTAAATCAGCAACAAATTTCTCATGCTAATATAATTACATGTAAAAATGATGGAGAATAAAGAAAAAATGGTCATTGAAAATTTTTTTCAAAATTCAATCAACTTACTGACGAGATAGGCTTTTCTCATGTTTTTCTATTATTTAATCCTCTATACAACAAATCACTATTTATAATCATGATCATTTTTCATTGGGGAAAATTTAGTTCACTTTTCTATTAGATCAATGTTAGAATTCTCAACTATCTGAGATATCTTGAAAGTATCCAATGGTATATGCTACCTATGAGTTTTGTTTGAACAAAAAAATCTAACTTTGGCTTGTTTGTAATCAACAAAACTACTTTTAGATAATGAGAATTCTAATATTGATCCAACTTTTCTAAAAGTCTTATTGTATAATTAATCTTTCATGTTCAATTGAGCTGTCTAAAAGGTTAGGGATCAAATTGATTTAGGTTCACGTTGTATGAAATACAGGTGCAATATATTCAATGAATAATATTCATAAAGTTTCAGAAGTAAAACTTTGTTTCATTTGAAATAATGGCCGGATTTTTATAAGCGTTTTTGTTAGGTTACATATCTTAGTCCATGAAAATCAAATTTCTGACTTGATTAAAATAATCTCAAACTGTAGAAAGTATTTAATTTCTTCTTGAACTTGAAAGAGTAAATAAACAATTAGAGCATAAAAGTACCGAGAAATACTGATTTAAAATTCTTATTAAAAGATTGACTCACCTCAATTTTTCTTCCACCAACATTTGTACCGTTAAGGGCCATTTTAGCACGAGACGCCTCTTCGGCCTGGGTAAATGTTACAAAGCCGAAGCCCTTTGAGCCTCTATCATTGAAGATGATCTCCACGTCGAGAATGGCACCATATGGCTTAAAATTTTAATTTATTATTATGTATTATAATACATAATTATGCAACAGCAAAGAGGATTTAATGTCATATATGGTTTGGCTATAAAACATTTCAATTACACGCTTGAAGAGTTAAATTATTCAAATGACCATGTTTTAGGAAACATATTTCGAAGAATATTAACATGCCTGAAAATTTAAATCATGAAATGAAAACAGGGATGTTAAAATAAAAAATAATTTTACAAACTGATCAAGATTCAGCTTTTCTTTCATTGGAACAATTGGAGTTATGTGAATTATAATTTAGTAAAAAACCGTTGAATGAAGCTTAATTCATTAGGGGAAAGAAGGTTAGATTTACTTGTTGAAAAATATTTTAATCTATTTATAATATTTATTTTTACAAAATTTATGCAAATTTTCCGAAAATTACCCTTATTTCACGCAATTCTGAATGCCTTTCAAAAGTGATATATTACATATACATCTTTATATGTATTTCCATAATGAGTAGGGCCTCAAAAATAGTACCAAATAAAATAAAAAATAGTATCGCATAAAATGAAAAATACGTAGAAAAAAGTACTTAGGGGAAAATTTTAAATTAATTTTTTTGCTAGCTTCTTCCACAATAAAATACTGCTTGCTCTATATCAAGAATCCAGTTACCCATTCATCAAAAAATTTGATTGGTGTTTTGAAGAATACTATACTCTGAAATTTAATTAGAAAAATTGTACTAAAAAGTACCGTGACAATAATTTAGTACAGAAATAGTACCAGCTACCTTTAAAACGGGATTAAATGAGAAGCTTTTTTCTTCAGATTATTAAAACTCAGCCAGTCCTGTGTGAAAATAGACCAAATAGTACTTTTTTGAGGCCCGATTAATGAGTGATATTTTCCGCTCTTTTGAATAGTATAAATTTTAAATGGTTGAACTTGATAGGAAAATTGTTTTGTTCCATGATGGAATCTGAAATCTTCAATAAATGCAAGTAAAACCATCCCTTTTCCAAAGCCTCCTCCGGACCTTTCGGTACTGAGATAGTCAAGTACCTTCTTCAGTGGATGAGAAGCTTGTAACCTGAACTTGTCAAGAGTTAACTTATAAAATATGGCATTTTTTTATTTTCCCGAATTATACTCCTCACTGAGAGAGGAAAATTCAGTGCATCGACTTTGAATCAGCATGAAAGTTTACATTGATTGAAGTTTGTGATCTCACTACCACCCATTTAATTGAAAAGGTTCGAGATCCTGATAAGTAGGATATTGATAGTGATGCACTGGAAAATATGGAAAAAATATCAACTTTATCGACTCACAGCTAAAAGAGCTCTCAGATCAGGTTCCCGGTAACTAAAGGGAATATTTGAAACATGCAGGCGCCGTGGACATATAATCTTCTTGCTAGAAATTTCTGTCTTTGGAATTGAATCAGAGGACACTTCCGGTTCTTCGTCAGATTTTTCCTCTGGCAACTTTGTTACAATTTTATTCTCTTCGATTACTTCCAGTTTAACATCCTGTTGTTCACTATCGACGTTTTGCATTGTCTCTACACTTAGTCTTGGACAATTTTCACTTAATAAATCGTTGTATTGCTATCGTTATTATTGGTTGATTAATGTAAAATGATAATGGCCAATGATGAAGATTATTTTGATTTTTTTGTTTATGTGTAACCTCTTGTAAGGGTTTCGGTGAACCTTTGATTGATTGAATCGGTCTAAACTGCCAGTTAAAAATATTTTAATAATAAATGAACAATATCATGTATCACTCTGTCTCTCTTTCTCTCTCTAGAGAAAAAATCTAAACATGTCTATCCAACTATCGTTTAAAGTGAATGAAAATTGTTGTGAGGAGAATTTTCATTCGTTAGCCAATCACAGTAACTGAATGGATGATATCTCATAGTTTTATTATTTTTTCCACAATGGCGAATACATTCATTATTTCCATATCAGGATAATATAATACTGTACTCTGTTAGTCCACCCTCCTCTTTTCCTTATATTAGATGATACTCGAGTTACTTGTACTTAGTATTACTGCATATTGAATAGGAAGCAGATACAAAATTGTCTCAATTTGAATTTTTATGTGGAAATATTCCCTTCGTTATATTAAATGCTCTATGCAATGCAAACAGAGAACGATGATGATGAATCATAGAATGAATAATATCGATTTTTATCCTCAAAAGTCTAAGGATATGGAAAAATATAAATTGTATATGGGAAAATTAATTCGATAAAGTTTTACGCTTGAGATAATTCCATTATTTGGCCTAATAAATAAGCATCTTGTAGGACAATAATTACTACTCAGCGTAGTTGATAAGTTCAAGGATTTTCTCAAAGTTTTCATATATCTCTTTCATTCTTCTGGCGTAACCAATTACAACAGGCTTATAGATATTTTCGTTGTCAAGAAGAAAAAATTTGAGGCTGGTTGTGCAGCCATCTATAAAAAGTCTCCAATTAGAATCTTCGTAATCAACTCCGATAGTTTTCATAAGTAGGGGAATATTCGAGCAATAAGCCACACCGTCTGATAACGAAAATAAATTCCTGTAAAATTTATCCCGTTTTAGAACCAAACTATGCTTCACATCATCCTCTAAACATTGGCTATCGTTCAAAAGTCGACCGATTCTGTAAGCATTTTTCTTTGGTATTCCCAATAAAATTGCATCGAAAACAACTTTGTTAAGAGATTTCTCTCCAGATGAAAAACTTGTATCGTCTTCTGATTCTTCATTCAATGAATCTTCTGATTCTTCGCAAAGAGTTAATTTTGAAACAATAATAGGCACTTTAATCGCTGATGATACTTCAGGATATTTATTTTTTGAAGGAACTAATACAGGAGATAAAATAGTTTTGCAAAAGTAACAGTCCTCGTGATTAGCTGGTAAAGTCCATGTCATAATATTAAGTTTCCAAACTTTTTTGGTATAATTCAATTTAAGATCACAGCTCATACAGATTTTCGAAGGTGCGAAAATTTTTCCATGATCAATGAGAGGTAATCCAAATGTAGAAAGATAACAATCAATGATCTGCTGAGTGAAAGGGCGTAGCTGCTTATCTATGAAATATAATCCACATATATAACAGAAGTTATCCTTATTGTTAATACATGTGAATAATCTTGAAGAAAAATGCAATTTGTTATTAGGGAAGAATTATAATATATTCAGTTTCGTGTCAAATGATTGGCTAAAAATAGAGAGGGTTTTAAGTATAGTTGGGGGTCTCCAGATCCACTTGAGAATAACAAATGATATACTAATCGGAAGCTGATTAAATACTCTACAGAACTAAGTATAATGATCTTACTTAAGAAGTTTACATTAAACGCAGTCAACCATAAAAGAGAAAAATTACCCCCAAAAAATCGTGGAAAAAACACATTTTTGAATATTCTAAAGGCGCTCCTGACCTTAAATCAAATCGGATCATATTCAAATTTTGAACTTAAGTATATAAACTATCTGTGAAGACAATGTGTGAATATGAAATCTTGAACTTATATCCTTGAGTATATATTTGAGTTTGAGTACACTTAGTTGCTAACGAAATTCAAAAATCACCTAAACTCAAATAACTTTTTTATTTGATGGGAAACGCATATTTTTTCTTGCATTTTCGGAATCAGCATAATTTTTTACATCAGAAAATGTTATTCACAAAAATATAGATTTTTTTTCAAAACTTTCCCCTGTGTAATTTATTCACAGAGATTGTCATACTCTTTTTCTAGTTGGACAGAATTTAAGCTTTTCGTATATCTAAGGATTCGTAGAGGAGAAAATCTCAATCCAAAATTTAAAACGGTCCGTGATCCTTGAATATGTCGAGAGATAAAAATGTAACAAAATTGATAATTAATAATTATTAATTAGTAATGAAAAATTTTATGATTTAAAATGGTTTCTAGAACAGAGGGAATAACTGGTTAAAATATTAACTTTTAATTAGTAATTAGAAGGGTAACAGAAAGCATTTTTTTTTATTTTTCCATTTTTTCTACAGTATAATATTTCAAGCTTCAAATAAAAGAAATTTTTACAAAATTCTATAAAATGGAATATGAAATGGTTTATAAAAGCATAAAAGGCTGAAATATTACTTTATGGATAAAAGCATATTATAGGGTATATTTTTTAAGAATTAAAGGAGACCTATAATAATTATTATAATAAAGGAAAAAAAATTTTAAAAACTCTAATTTTATTGGATAATTATAATTATAATTATCAATTATTATAATCAACCAATCAAAACTTGTCAATTTATTTAATTGAGGTCCTGCAAATCGAAGAATATTGTAATTTTTTTGGTTATATATTTAACAGAATATTTTTACTTTTCGGTAGCCCTGGTAATTAGGGCTAATTTCAAAATTGACCCCGAAGAAATTCCTTGGTCTTTACATATTCGATCACAAAATCGTACTCGTTTAATGTTTAGCTGGAGTTTTCTTGATGCCTTTTTCCGGGCTGAAAATATTTAGCATTGGTTGGTAGTTGGTCTGAAGAGTGAACTTTCTACCCACTAGGTATCTTCGGAATTTGGTGCCTTTACTAATGCCAAATCTTCCTTCTCGATTTGGGGATATTGTTGCTGGGTACTGGTTAGACTCTTAAATAAGGATATGACTAACGGTATCTTTTCCTCAATTTCTTGCATTAGAGTTGCATTTATTATAAAAGGTGATGGGTCAGCAGTCACAATGTTCTCTTTTCTGTGTTGAAATAGGTGAGTTGAGTGCACTTTGCCATGGATTTTTTGACTTCTTCAAAGCTAGTCTGAGATCAAACAAACTTAGTGTTGTCTTCCACTAGTGGGCGAAATGCTTGCTTTGGGAAATGAAGGTTTTCCAGGAAAAGACAAAAAATTAACCAAGCCCGGCAACGACTAAACATCTGCTTTAGAGGTGGATGCCTCTATATTTTCAAGATCTTTCACTTTCTCTGGTACCACTCAATTTTCTGATGGTTTCAATTGTTCGTCGT
The DNA here is from genome assembly GCA_012064415.1 of Gyrodactylus bullatarudis. Lineage (NCBI taxonomy): Eukaryota > Metazoa > Platyhelminthes > Monogenea > Gyrodactylidea > Gyrodactylidae > Gyrodactylus > Gyrodactylus bullatarudis. The sequence goes on from SSNU01000328.1 coordinate 72,060, forward strand.
CAGAGAATTTTTAAAGATTCACTCCAAATGATAAAATTTTGAACTTCATCGCTACTATCGAATATCGTCTCAAAAAATTTTGGGTGCAGGCTTGATGCCCTAGGTGAGCCTCTTACTGTTCAATAATCCCCATGGCGTTTTAATGACAATGAGTTTTTGGGAGGTCTGATCTAGAATCTTTGGGTTTGATCAAGTTTTTGAATCTTTTTGCACTCTTGATTCTTGCAAGAAATCTTTTAAAATGATAAAAATTTTGAGGTCAAAAGTTGAAAAAGAGGAAATTTGGTGCATTTTCGAAATTCAAAAAACGGCCTAATTTTGGTCAGATTGATTTTTTTCAGAAATTTTTTAAATTTCCACAACTTATTGGCTAATTTTATCATGGATACAACTATTTACGATCATCATGGCCTTTTTATCAGTTTTCATATATCATATATTTTATGAAAAACTTGGATTAAAGAATTGCAAATTTTTAAATCTATAATTCAGAACCTGTATCAGTTCAACAATGAATATTTCTAATATTGTAATATAATTCGGTTTTTTGAATAGTCTATGTCACGCTACCTGTTAGACTTTTGGCATAAAAAATTTTTAAAATCAAAATGATATCCACTCCCTAGAAATTGGGTTTTTTTACTTTTTTATCGAATTTACAGAATGCGTTCATTTTAAATGAACTTCATTCAAGGTGATATTTTTTATATTAGTACAAATATCAAATGTTTACTCAAGAGTAGTAATGAAAAAAAAGAAAAGTCAAAAATAAGTAATGAGTAAAAATATAATTATTTATTAAAAACTGATCAAAATTTTATCAAGCTCTTTTTGGACTGAGGTAACTTTGTCCCAAATGTTAAAAATCCAGTATGACCTGGCATTTTCTTCTCTGGTTCAACCATGTTTAAGAAAGCAGTCTTTTCATTACCCGGAATGGTAAACTGAGACTCTAAATGTGGAAAAGAACCCAACTGACATCCATCAATATAACCTAGATTGAAAGAATCTTGTGTGAACTCTAAACTTCCCTGACCCATGTTAGGTACACCTAATTGAGCTTTGGATACTTTATGATTTCTTAGCAAGACCTCATAAGTTTCTATATCACAATAATTGTTTTCCCTCATGATAGAAGAAGCCTTTTGAACTTGTTCAATGCAAGGTAGGAAAACACAAATTCTACATAATCTGTCTGGATGAAATTTTGCATCAAGATTCATGATAACATTACAAGGACTAGGCATATCCAAAATGACTGCATCTGCGAGATATTCTCCTCCGTTCTCGTCAAGAATTGATGGAAGACCTTCGTTTATGACATCTCTATGATTAACAATGACATATTTAGTCAGGTTGTGCTCATCCAAGTCTTTTTGGGCAAGTTGAGCTCGATCACTATGGAATTCTGAGGTAATTACTTTACCACTCGGTTTAACTGCGTGTATGAGAAAGTGAGTTAGTGATGCACTCCCAGTTCCTGCTTCAAAAACAACCTTCCCAGGTTTCAGATCCAACTGGGTAACAATAAAAGAACAATCTGTGGGGTAAATAATCTGAGTTTTGTGCAGGATAACCTTTGACCAGATTCTTGGGTTGAGCTTAATTATTCTAATGAATCCTTTCTTGAGTTCTATTTTCACTCCATAACGTTTACCGATTAAATCTTTGAACTCTAATTTACCAAATTGAGTTGTAGTAAATGCTTCGGATTTTATAAAAATATAACGGAAATCGTTGGAAGACAATAGAATCACAGCAGAGTCTCCTTCTTTTATGTGATTATCTGATAAACTTTCATCCAATTTAGGTCTCTTTTCGATAGACATGCTTGAGACAGTCATATTTGTGAATAATTAGTTATTAATTAAAACAATTGGATAGAAAAGTGTGGATAGAATAGAAAATTTTAATTTCCTTAATTTCTGGAACTGAAATAAATTATTTGAGCTAATAATTTTATTTTAATAAAAGTGCTATTTAGACTGTCTAATCACTGCTATTTAATTATAAGCGATTGAATTCCTGATTGAATTCCAACCTCGTGATTGAATTTTGGATGCCAAGTTTTTAGCTTTTATAATACTACCTATATTATGACAGTTTGTATAGCTATAGTTTCAAATAAAAATGAACCCATACTTGTGAAAGTTCACGAAAACAAGAATAACTTGTTCTACATGTTCAAAGCACATGCAACCTTAGATTTAATTGACGATAAACTCAATAATAAGTCACCAAAGGAAATCAGAGACCAATTCTTAGGTCTATTAAATGCAACGGAGAATCATAGAATGTATGGCTACGTTACAATCTCTAATACTAAATTCATCATAATACAGGAGGATATCGTGAATTCAAGGCTGAACGATGTTAAGCAAATTTTCGAAGATATCCATAGAGCTTACCTTGACCTTGTTAGTTGTCCTTTTTATGACCCGAACAAGCCGTTGGACGTTATTAACGATTCTACTGCAAGGAAATTTGACAAAAGCATCGGTGATATAATCAATTCTTAAAACTGTTCATTGACATTCCTCAAATAAATCATTACTTAATAAATTTGTATGATAAGTTTTCACAAGTTTTGTCAAAATAAAAAGATGTAGTATTCATGTAAAACCATATGTATTCGTTAATGTATATGTACAAAAGAGATTATTTGGATCGTTCCCTCATCTTCCTCCTTTTTCTCTTGAGTCTCCTCATACGTTTCTTTCGCCACTTAGCACGCATTGCTAATTAAACCTGAGACTTTTTGGATAACACATTAAAAACAAACTTTACAAAAATCTTTTCTATGTTTGTTTTAACAAATAAATATTTGGAAAATATTAACAAATTTTTAATATTAATTGTTAGTTGCTAATTTCCGATTGATGATTTTAACTAGAACATGTTTCTTCCATCGAATTTCCTGTTTACACTCTAATTCATTTATTGAGGTCAATAATATCAAATATAAAAAAGATTTCAGAACAAATGTCACCCCAAAAATTCTTGAATTGACAAAAAGAAGCCTATTAAATCATAAAAATCATCCTCTTTTTTTCCTCAAAGATCGAATTAATAGATATTTTCAATCGAAATATCCGTACAAACGAACTAATAATGATCCTTTTTTCAATCTCTGGGATAATTTGTCACCTGTAGTTACACTAGATCAAAATTTTGATTCTCTTCTCGTATCGAAAGATCATATTAGTAGATCATCTTCAGATACGTTCTATTTAAACGAAAACCATTTGCTAAGAAGTCATACGTCTGCCCATCAGGCTGAACTAATCAGAAATGGACTGGACTCTTTTCTTATCTGTGGAGATGTTTATCGTAGAGACGAAATAAATAGAACTCATTATCCTGTCTTTCACCAACTCGAAGGAGTCCGTCTTTTCAACCAAGAATCACTATTTAAAAAGGCTAAAGATCATGGAAAATGTTTAAAGTTGTTTGAAAAAGAAATAAGTGACCAAGATCTTGAAATTTTGACTAAATCTGAAGATTTACCTTCAGATGGACAGCCTTATCACTCTTATGAAACTCGAATAATACTGGAACATAATTTGAAAACGATCTTGGAAGGTCTTGTTGAGAAATTATTCCAAAAAAGCAAGTTATACTATTAAACAGTTTCTCTTAGAAATAAAAATGCGTTGGATAGATACATACTTTCCTTTTACTCATCCATCGTGGGAACTTGAAATTCTTGAGGAAAACGGTAATTGGCTCGAGGTTCTTGGCTGTGGAATAATGCGACAGGAAATTTTGGCTAAAAGTAAGTTGCTTTTCAAATATTTAAGTTATAAAACTCAAATTAACGTTATTGAAGTGTCGACTGTTCTTTCAACAAATTTATTTCAAAATAGAGTGATTTTAACTTTAAGATTCAAATAAATAATTTTAGTTATTTCACCAGGCTACTTTGAAGTAATAATATATAAAGTATTAATATATATATCTTGATTTTATTTCAATAATTCTTCTTTCACGAATATAAGTGAAATTTTCCCAGAGTGTTTCATTGCTTTTTATTTTTTCTGTCATGTAAAAAATAATTCACCTCATTGAAAACTTTCTCTATTCATTATGAAAAAAAGATGTCAATCGAAACGATCAAGCATACTTGAACATGATTGAAATTCTTTCGATATTCAAATATTTTAATGAATTTAGATCCTATTATATTTTAATTGAAAAAAAGTACAATAAGTAAAATATCTATCAAGATATTTTGAGAGAGAGATTTTGAAGTAAAAAGTTGAATAGCATGTCAAAATAACAGGTTTTCGGGAAAAATTTATTTTCTAATTGTATTTTGAACTTTCATTTCACTTATTTTCTGATCACACATCTTTTGATACATAATCCGAGGTACTTTTTATTAAATATATTCATCAAAAATAATCTGTATTTCAGCTCGCTCGTCAAATTTAATGCAAAGACTATTTTTAGTACAATTTTATGCATTGATGAAATATTTTAGTGTTGTAGAAATTCAAAAAAAAAAACATCACGTAATCTCGGGTAAAATTGAATATACACGCATTAATAATTTTTCAAGAGAGTCCTTTTTGGATTGTCACTCTTGAGAAATTAAATAAATTTTCATTTCATAGATGGAGTCTCAAACAAAGTTGGCTGGGCATTCGGAATTGGTCTGGAAAGGATTGCCATGCATTTATTTTCAATTCCAGACATTCGTCTATTCTGGAGTACAGATCCTAGCTTTCATTCGCAATTCCCTATTGAAAAAGTTGACGAGAACATTAAATTCAAGGTTTGTTCATTGAAATATTTGATTCCTTGTCCAGTTTGCCTTGTAATATTAATCGATAATTTAATATTTTTGAATGATCATTGTACTTATCATTCATCAATCAAAAAATTTTTCATTATCCCTTTTTTATAAAAGTGACCAAATATTCGAGAAAAAAATAGTAGAATGGGCTTTTTTTCGACTTCAAAATTTCTGACTCAATGTAATGAGTATTGTTTTTTTTAGACTACAAGGGGTTAGAAGCATTGTCTCTCAAAGCTGACGGCGTGTCAGTCTTATCTAGTCTTAAAGTTTACGAATTCTATCTCGTTTCGGAGATATTCTGACAAAACAAAAATTCAACATTTCCCAAAACTGGAGTTACTTAAAGATCAAAATCAATTAGTGAAATTAACCAATTGTTTAACAGCCGGGTATCATTGAATAGAAAAGTTAATTCTAAATTTGCGCGAAAAATCAAATCAAGTTAAACTTATTTTCGATTGAAACTACTCTCAACTCCGTTAGATCTCATCTTCAGGTGTAAATTAGACTTTTCGAGAAGTGGTTTTCAAATAGAATTTCAATTCATCACTTATCATAAGCTCTTTTTTCACCTTTAAGAAAACGATCTTTTGGATTCTGTTCATACATAAAAAGATAGTTTTAAGATTCTGTGACTTACCTAATCAAATATTCAACTGTTGAACCTCAAAATTCTGAATTTTTACTGTAATAGGTTTTATGTACAAATTTTCAAATCTTTACTTTGTCATCAGAATTAGTCATGGAAATCGAACATGGTCATTGATTTGATTTCAATACACAAGCTGAACATTTTATTTTTCTTTTAGCTTCTGAGCAGTTATCCTCCTTGTCCATACGACGTTTCATTTTGGCTATCAGATTCTTCTGTTGACATCAAAGATTTTTCCAGTGATGTCTACGATGTAATCCGAGAGGTTGGCGATGATTTAGTTGAACGTGTCCATTTGAAAGATGACTACTTTGATAAGAAAAGTAATAGACGATCCCTATGCTTTACAGTTACCTATCGAAGTTATGAACGAACTCTGACTCATTTCGAGATGAATCAAATTCATAAAAAAATTGAAGATTGCCTAGTCAAAAAGTTTTCAGTGCAAATACGATAATATTTATTAGAATTGGAAGGAAATTCTTTTTTCAAAATGAATTTATTCAATAGAAATGTATGTTTTATACCACTGAAATACATATTTGACAATTTTTCTTACAACATTTCATTTTCAAGTATGTGTAAACAACGCTTGAATGAATTTTGGTTGATTCTGTGTTTACACTGAAAATTTTCCATTACAGATTGAGAAATACTTGTTAAGAGTGTTTTAATAATTAAAAATTGATGTTGAGAGGAAATTAAATCATTAATGCATTTTTAAATTTGGGAAAAGTTTACTACAATTTCTATTTTAATATATATACAAAAATTTTTCTCCGACAAGAAACGATTCATCGCAAAAATATTATTCAAAATCTGACGTCTTCAACTACACCTTGTTAATATGAAGATGGGAATTTATGATTTTTACAAAATTATGAATTTTTTCACCAAGAAATCGAGTTTGATCAAGATTTTTTGGAATATAGATTATGAGGCCCTCTTCCACGATACGGAGAAAAAAATTTAGAAAAAATCAATTATTAAGGAAAATACGGCAAATTTGAAATCTAGCGATGGCGCCGGATTCCCATTTTTTTGAACTTTGAGTTAAAAAGTTTTGTTGATTTCAGTGTGAGAGAGTGATCAAAAGTTGATTTTGAAAATATCTCTACTCCTAGTCTTGATTTTGCTAATACCCCTTTATAATAACTACACCTAATTAATATGAAGATGGGAATTTATGATTTTTACAAAATTATGAATTTTTTCACCAAGAAATCGAATTTGATCAAGATTTTTTGGAATCTAGATCGTAGGTTCCACTTTCAGGATCTGAAGAAAAAAAATTTGAAAAAAATCAAATTTTAAGAAAGTTATGGGATATTTCAAATCTAGCGATGGCGCCGGATTCCCATTTTTTTGAACTTTGAGTTAATAATTTTTGTTGATTTAAAAGTGAGAGAGTGATCAAAAGTTGATTTTTAAGATCACGATTAGTCAAAGAAATCAAATATACTGATTCAGATTTTGAGAATCCGCCCCTCTTCTTGTGTAAAACGAATTTTGATTTTTTGAACATTTTCACTACTTGAAAATCAATGAAATTTTGATGATTCAAGATCCCTGGAAATTGGCGAGTTCATTGAAATTTTCATAGTCATAATCGGTTTCTTTATTATTATTAATCTTGAGTTAATCATTAAAAATTCATGATCCTTTAGTATGAAATCTAAAAGTGAAAACATCCCGAATATATCCCCTTGAAAGTGCTAAAGTATATGCGTATATACTCTTGTTAGTGAAAACGTCTCTGCACTTATTCTGTTATTTGCTTGACTAGTCTTGAAAGTGAAAATATCCCGAATATACCCCTCTTGAAAGTGAGAATCTATCCACTTGATTTTGAAAATATCTCTACTCCTAGTCTAGATTTTGCTAATTTCCCTATTATAAAATTCAGAATTTGACTTTCTCAGTGATCATTTTAACTTTTCTATTTTATCTTTTTTGGTTCGTGTTTGTAATGGATTCTGGGTACAGCGAATTGGATCAAGTTAACACTAATATTTGAGATAGGCTCAATTTATGCTGTTTGGGGTTTGATATACCAATAAATTTTTGTTCTCTCAACTTAGTTTGATATTTATTTGTTAAAAAATTACTTTGATCTCGGATTCAAATTTTCTCAATTGGGGCAGAAAGGTTTAACTAGGAAAAATTGTTACGAGCAGAGCATAATACCTTACTTGTGGGTAAGTATAGAAACAAAAGATTAATAAAAAAAATCCCATTTTTTCTAACTTTGAACTGACAAGCGATGGACAAAAGAAGTTTTTCAAAATCAAGATTACACAAGAAAATTAATTATGCTAAATCTGATCTAATGCTTCACCTCGTTATCGTTAGGGACCTGAATTTCGATATCTTGATCATTTGAACTACTTAAAAATCAATGAAATTTCGATAACTCATAACTAGGGCCTCAAAAAAGTACTATTTGGTCTATTTTTACTCTAGACTAAGGATTGTCTGAAATTCAATAATCTGAAGAAAAAATTTGCGTATCTAATCCCATTTCGAAGATAGCTGGTACTATTGTTGTACTAAATTGTTGCCATGGTACTTTTTTGTACTATTTTTTCAATTTATGAAAATCTTGAAATCTAGTTTCCCCCAACTATAGTTAGCAACTATAAACGACCAATTATAATTTGTGACGAATTGAGTGCTACAAGGTTGATATAGAGCTAGCAGTATTTCCTAATATGTTTCACATCACTTGCTTAGCTCATCTGCTACATAATTGCTGTATGAAGATAAAAGATAACTATCCTCTGGTGAATGATTTAATTTCTTCAATAAAAGCATTATTTGTTAAGAATCAGCATCATCAACATTATTTTGATAAATTGGGTCAACCACCCTCCCCAATTATTACGAGATGGGGCACGTGGTTGGAGGCGACCAAGTATTATTTTGAAAATTTATCTGAAGTCAAG
>SSNU01001268.1:0-58290 GCA_012064415.1 Gyrodactylus bullatarudis
CGAATGTTTTTAGATTTACATTCTTGAATGTGGGAGAAGAATGATAGGAGGTTCGTTTCTGTTGATCGGCAAGTAATAAATCCATGTTGAGACGGGTCTATTTGGCTTATATCAATATACTTTTTGAATAGTCAAATAAAAATATTTATTTATATGGAAATGTCACAGGAATATACATAAAAATTACTTTCAATGCAAGGAGAATACAGTCATTTTGTAATTTTATTTGAAAAAAACTTTATTTCATTGTAAAATTATCAATCAGATTCAATAATTTTGTACACAGTGTAATGCCAAATCTGCTATCTTTCATAATGTCATAAAAGTTTTTTAATAGTTTAGCATAATAGTAATAATACCTGGAATGAATATAAAGCTAGTTAATATGAAGATGGGAATTTATGATTTTTACAAAATTCTTATTTTTTCATCAAGAAATCGAATTTGTTCAAAGTTTTGATCACTCTCTCACATCGAAATCAACAAAAATTTTCAACTCAAGACTATCAGGTAGTCTTAAGACTATCAAGAGTAACAAGATTAACGGTAACATTTATATATATCTCCAAAATATCAGTTTATAGAAAAAAAAGATTGTTTAAAGAAAAGAGTTTATCTACAGTACACCAACTACAGATGTTTTACTTCAAGTCTAAAAAGAAGAATTGATTAAAATTTAATCAAGATTCTTATCATTTTCGAATTTATTGAATAGATTTTACAAATACATTCCTCGAGAAGCCACTATTTTCAGTCAGTTAATAAGCACAAAAATAAGATAGATTCCATTCTGACTATTACAAGATTGTGATTGATTAGATAACAGAATCGGTTACATTGGAAAGGTTAAACTTTTGATAGAAAAGAACTGCACCTATTTACTTCCATCTTTCATATCTTTAGTTAAAATGTGTCGAAAATTTTAATATATAATCTATTTCTAGCTCTCTATTCCCAGATTGATTTTCTAAGTCCTGTCTTCCAAAATAACGGAGTTCACTATTTCGTATCCAAACTCAATAAATCAAACACCATTCGTTTGAGAATCAAAAGTTGAGTTAGGTGAATTTCATTTCAAAATATTACCTTAGAGCAGTTTAAACCGAAACCAGTTTCTTATTTTTTAAACCCATTTCAATCTTTTTGGAAAAATTCGTTTTCACAATTGAGATACCCCTCTATCTCTAAATACTCTTTCTCACAAGTAATCATGCAGCAGAATCCCTTTTTTTCCTGTTTCACGTTGTGAGAGTTACCCCTGAAGACCCGAATCAATAGCTTCATTGTATAGAAGAGTCCTCTAAGAAGACCCCTCTTTTCGAGTATAAATCTTAAATTCATCCCATTACTCATTAGTAGAGCAGTTAAAATATTTTAGTCAATTCTTCTTCTATATTGACTTCTTTTAGGAGGTTTACTCTATCACTTGAATATACTCAGATCTTTCATTATTCAAAGAGTAATCTGTATCTTTTGTATACTCGAATACATTGCTTATAGACATATTTGCATATTTTTCTATCTCGACAATAATCATTTCCCAAATTGTTAAACATTATCAGGAATTTTTGAATGAATTTCAGGTGAAGACTATCAAATTTCGTGGATAGCAAAAATATGAGGTACGATACCAAAAGATTAGATTTGACGTTGTTGAAATTTAATACACAGTATCTAGGTTATTTTTCCCATTCATGTACAAGAACAAGAAATTTACCCCGAAGGTACAATTATGCATATCATGACTAATTTGACAAATTTGAAGCATTTTTGAAGAAAATTCTTCTAGTGCAACTTGGTTTTCAAAATTTTTAAATAAAAAGTCATTTTTTAACATGATGTAGCCTATTCAAAGTTATCTTTTTTGTTTTGTTCAATGCTTCAGTGTGAAGGGGAAAGAGATAATCTTCAACCTTAATGAAAGACATAATAATATGCCCATTCAAGTAAAGTTGTTGCTTGCACTTTCCTGTACTTCGTATTCACGAAGGAGGGAAATTTTATGCCCAAGGATTTAAATTAAAAAGGTCATTTTGTAAAAGAAAAACCCTCTCTCTCTCAAGATATCAGTACTATTTAACGCCTTATATCGAATTTTCTGTGGTTTCTTAAGTACACCAACTTTGTATTGGGCTATTGGTGATGATTCGAATAAAAGAAAATAGTTCAAGTCATATGCCGAGATTCAGTGTGTATTAATAATCTTCTCACCTTATTCTACCTGTTAAGGTCAAATTCAGTGGCCAAATCATTAAAACTAATATATATTTATTATTCTGTGAAAATAAATTATTATAGTTTTTTGTCATCATAAAATTTTATCATGATGCATAGTGTACAAACTGTGAATCAACTAAACATATTACACATTGCGATATTCAATAGACATTGGTTAGCCAATCAGAGTGAAGAAAAATTATTGGACCAATGAAATTATCGCAAGCTTTACAATTTATTTAGTAAACTCATTTTATTCATCATAAAAATTTCTTCCCATTAAAAATAATTATTAGTAATAGAATAATGTTGGATTTAACAATAGGTAACATTTAGGAAGATATACAAATCATGTGGATTATAATTTGGAGCATATCTTTGGTTCTCTATACAACTAGAGCCGATCAGACTTGTCCGAATCACTGTACTTGCCAAGATGACAACGTAGTGGAATGCTGCATTCTCAATTCTGAACAAAAAATCTCTGAGATAAATAAAAAGTGCAAAAAATTTCATGATTCTGTCAATTCCACAGATCGAGATTCATTCAAATGCAAAAAAAATTGGAAGAGTCTCTCCCTTTACATGCATTCGAATAGTTTTAACGTTAAAGATTTACGCAGCTACGATATTCTCACATGTGCTAATAAGCTTGAAGAGCTGACCATAACTGGATCCATAGAAGAGAAACCGAGAGATAATTTTAAAATTTTAAATTCTGAAACCATAAGTTCACTTGTTGGTAGTGGATCCAAACTGAAAAAGATTACAATTAGCAATATTGAATTACATAGCATTGAAGATGGCTTCTTTCACAAGATGAAAATTACTAACCTGGAACATTTGATAATAAAGAATAATCCCTATTTGAAATCCTTGGGCCAAGGCAGTCTGACTGGGTCGGAAAACTTGAAGATTCTCGAACTTCAAAGGAACGCCTTGAGTCAAATAGATTTAAACTCTCTTGGATTTTATCCCCATTTCAGTCTTCAGACATTGGACTTGAGTGGAAACCAAATAGAGAATATTGAACAAGAGCAAATATCAAATTTTCCAGGAATAACTCTCATCAATCTTGATAATAACAAGTTGACAACTCTGAGTGCAGGACGTTTTAGGAACTTGTCCAGTTTGAAACATTTGTCATTGAGAAATAATCGGATAACAGAACTTCTTGGATTTCTTAATGAAAAATCAAATAATCTAACTTCCCTGTCAGTTTTGGATATTTCAGGAAATCCGTTATTTTCAAAAAATTCTATCCCCTACTGGTTTCGTGATGGATGTCCTACTAACTTGGCTAAAGTTATTGCCAAAAATGTATCCCTTGACACATCCGCAATCGACAAGGATTCAAAATTATTTTTCATCAAAAACTGTCAATCACTGAGAGAGATTGACTTGTCAGACAATGCATTTCCCAAGTGTCTGGATGCTAAATTTTTTGGAATCAACACTGAAAATGAATTGGATGGTATAAAAATCAAGCCAGGCCAATTCAAAGTGTGCAAAAGTCCTGTCACTTTGCCCCCAATTACTCAACAAGATGATGACCCTATACCTCAAAAAATGGGAAAGGAAACAGATGAAGAGACAGGTACCACCTCGGAGACCAAGTCAAGCTCTTTAATACAAAAGAGCAATGGTCCCTTTTATATTTTATTGATAATTTGCTCTTTGGCATTTTTCGTATTCCTCATTTTCACAATTGTCGTAATCACTTGCCTACGAAGATATAAGAAGATTTCTAATAACTCTGGCAGCATTGATGGAGGAGTCAAAAAGATACTCGACCAAAGTCGAAAATCAAATGCGCATTTCATAGCCCAAGGAATACCGAGTGTGCCCTCTGGTTTTGTCACAATCACGCCAAATGAACTGAATGAGTCTACAATATTCATGCCTACTAATGAGTACAATCCAAGTCCAAATAATGGTCTTATTCATCACAATGATAATGAATATCTCTATGCAACATCAATGTACAATTCAAACCAAATGAATAGAAATTCTTCACCAAATGAAACACCTAGTGATGAAATAACTCCAAAGGATGAATCGAATTGTTCATCCAGCTTCAATGATAGCGGATTTAATCAAACCATGATGCCAAACTCCTCTACATACAGTGAATTCTATAAGGCATCAAAGAATCCAAACCTGGTTACCTCTGTCTCGACATTCTTTCCTCGACACCAGGTGGCTCCAGAAAATATTCAGCACAATCACCCTGCAGCTAATCGTCCCGAGTCAATCTGTATAACCTCTCCAAATGGTCTTCAAATGTACTCTTCAATGATGTCCTTGAATCATTTACAATTGCCAAATAATACATTGCCCAAGAGTAGAACTATTCTCCACACTGACCATACAATTACAGTCCCGCAAGGTTTTATTCCGAATGGTTATGTTACCACAAACACACAAACAATACCAAATCAACAGAGAATCTACTCCGGTCTGGTCAATATGAACGGCAATGTATCTCATTTCTATCGTCAGGGTGTCATGTCCACTTCGCAAGACTCTCGCTGCGAGAATCGTGTCAGCATTGTCCTCTGAGTGTAACAACTCAGATACTAGGAAAATTACTCCCTCAAAAAACTACAATCTTAGATGCATTTTTCAAAAGAATGAACAAATTTAATTTATTTATACTGGATTTTGAAGCACCAAGAAAAACACATTTGGATTAATTATATTTACTATTACAATTACTAATAATTATGATGTTGATGATGTGAAACTCAAGTTGTACAGAAATATTGTTTTTTTTCTTTGGTTAGAGAAATCTTTTGGTTGATTTTTGTAATGAAAATAAAAGAAATATTGAAATTTCCATAAAATTATTTACACCTTTTTCTCAAATTTGTATTCATCTCTTTATAGATGTAGAGTGTGAAGATCACGCAAACAAATTGAGTTCTCTACAAATAGATTGAGCTGTACTGTAAAAAATTAATTTGAGTTTTTTAATTTTGGAAAAAGAAAAGTACAAAACGTCTAAATTTTCATTCACGCATACTATGTAATCCTTGAGTATTTATTTAATAAATACAAAAATCTATTGATAAAAAACAAAAAAATATGGAATAAATATTACAAAGTGTGAACGACTATAGAGGCCATGCCAAGAGCGCAGTTTAAAGTTTTTCTATGATTCTGCCAAGATGTTGATGTTGAAGATAAAATTTTGAGCTGTACTGTTCTTGCGATATGACCTGAAATATTTCACAAGTTTTATTTTAACCCTTTCGGTGCTGATGGACATTTTCCAATTTTTTTGAACCTTCGTAACTTTACCAGTTTGATAGGTTTCTGGATCAATCAAAGTTTAAATTGAAGCCCACAATGTGAACTTGCATATTTTTGGCCAAATAACTTGGTATCTTCATAGCTAAATTTTGGTTTTTATAAAAACTGTGAAATAGTCTCGGCATCGAAAGTTGAATAACCAAGCCTTTATCTGAACAAATTATATAACAAATTTTAATTTTACATGGCCATCTATCTCATCTTGTCTAATTAAATTGTAAGTGTCTCTTCTTTTTTCTTAGGGAAACTGCCCCATTGGAACATGAAGAATAGGATTAACTCATGTGATCTTGTATCTGATGATGATCTCTCTCCTCACGACAAAGAGAAGAATGAAAAAAAGGAAGCATATCAAGTCTAAACATCAAGTTCATTGCCTGATATATGGGTGTGTGTAGATGTAGAAACGTGAATATCATTATGGAAAATCAGTGTATTTCTTTTGAAAGAAAAATGTGCAGTCCAATGTCCTGTATTCCATTTTTTTAGTGAAAGATAAAATTGTACAGTATTCCTTAAATTTGGTGAGGAAATTTAATTCCTGCATTCAATCCCAGAGATAAATACAAAAAAGCATTGTCCAACAAGTAAACAAACCCCTATTCCATACCAATGGGAGAGGTATTTTAAAATGTTTTTACCATGCATAAATACATTTATATAAGCTGTTATGATATTGCATGTACTGGATGAACGTCCCTAATTCTTCTTATTATAATTTTTGAATAATGAATCAAAAAACATTATCAGAACACAAAAATATATAGTTTAATGATTAATGTTCTTTTAACTTGTAATCTTTTGTATTTCATGGTAGAATGTATTTTTCTCAAGATTTGTTTACAAAAATGTTCCCTTTTTACACAAGATTCATTCATAGAGAAACTATTAAAGTTTGCCACTTGGAAACTTTGAAATTAAAAATATGGTTACTCAAGAACTCTTTTGATTCAATAACAGTTTTACAGTAAAACAATAAAAATGTTGATGGAATGAATTTGGCGTGATGGAATGAATTTTATCCCATTAGTGAAACGGAAGCCTAGACACTGTGTGTGTCTAGGAATTTAAATTGTCTTGCATTACAAATCTGTTCTTTTACAGTGAGCAATTGAATTATAAATTGTTCCATTATGTAATGGATCATGTCAAAGAAATGGAGATTGTTTGGAACAAAGACTATTCTACAAAGAAAAAGTTACCAATACTGTATTTGATCAAGAGTTTGCGAATCTGTTTACTTTGAGAAGAAATATCCTTACAATGTACAATACATTATATTATTTGTACAAGATATTTGCCGATTTATTGAAAAAAACTTTTGCAAAATATATACTTTAATGACGTACTAAGGAAATTGTAGTTTCTGTTTGTCGTTCTTTTCGTAAAAAATATCATTTGAGGCCTGTCTAAATGATTCTGAACCAGAGAAATTGAGCATTTCAAAATATTCAGAGTGAGAATGAACCAAAGTTTTTCTCGATGGGGCAGAAAGAATCGCCAAAAATCATTCAACCCAAAATTATTTTCGTTTTTACTCATTTGACGTATGATGAAGCATCGATAAATTCTCAAGATAACAATAAAAGGGAGTGGTTCTCTGTACTAATACTCTGTTGATGATAAACTTTCGAATGATTCATTCATCATGTTGTTTAGTTATGAAAAATATCATCATCATCTTAATTTGAGTTACAAAACTTGTGAGTCCTCTACTAAATCAGCCAAAAGGACGGTGATAACTTTTTTCAGAATAGGACTAGATTTAGGCCTCATCTACTCACCAGTCATTTCGGTTAGGTATTGAAATAACTTGTTTTTTTACAAAAATAGAATTTGACCAGTATTTTTTTTTATATCAAAATCAGATAACAAGAAACTGTATTGGAAAATTGTTTTCTTTGGAGCTTTTCACGCTCGATTAATTCCAATTATTATTTAATTCCTCGTTCTCTACTCAATCCAGTCATATGTGTACACATTTGAGTTGAAATTATTTCTCTCCATCAGATGGGGAAATCTCTAAAATCTCCCAAGTGTAATTGTTCATCATGAAAGAAGAATCAATGAGACAAATTAATTGCTGGCAAGAGCAATGATTCACCTAACTCACTCTTATACGAACCAAGAAAAACTATTTCTGAATCAATTACAATTCCTTCAACAATGACGGGCTTAAACTCGATGGAATTTCCCTCGATTAGGATTCCTTTATGATTGATTCGATTGAGATTAGGTAAAAGGAAAATTTTCAACGGAATATGTTATTTGTGGATCTCATACCAACTAAGATCAGCTCAAATTTTTATAATGTAGAATGCCAATTCGTGAATTAAGTTTAAAAAACAGACAACATAGTAAATAATAGTCTGATATTTCATTGTAAGAAGAATAATACTTGTTTGATAGTTTATAAAAAACTTCAATCATTCTTCCTTGATCACACAACATAAAGGGGATTTTGTATCATGTCTCAGACAGTTTATCACCTGTAGAAATATTCTCACAAACGAATAAACAAAACTTAAGGTCATTCAAGGGATGAAGAGTGTTTGAAACATTTTAATTTGTCAACTTTATCAAATTTCACTCAGTTCATCAGTACAGAATGAATATTTAAATTATTTATAATCCTTTGATTGACAGATTATATATTATCAACTGATAATTATAATCTTCTTTACTGTTGTTAAATTTTATGGAATATTTTTAACAATATAATGGCTTTCTGTTCATCATCCTACAACTCAATGTGTGTGACACAATATACCTATAGAAGTCTAATTAGTTTCATTATTTAATTGAGGAATTACCGTTTTCAGATACTGTCTGGAAAAATGTTGAATCACATTTCTTAGTTTAAACTAAAACAGTATTTTCAAATTTCAAGCAGCCTCTATCGGCATTTTTTAATTAGCTTGTAAATAGAAAGAATCTAGTTTTTCTTTGAGTAACCTCGATCACCTGCAAAAGTTTGACTTTTAACTAGGTCAAATCTCACATTCTCATTGAGCTTTTTTGATTAATTGAGATAGTGATTAAATTTACTTAATGTATATAGAAACTAGGAGACCTAATGTAGGTTGAATTGGATTGATTTATTTGTGTTTTTTATTCACAAAAAATATCATACAGTTTGTGCTGATAGTTTTAGAGAAACTGATAACAAAGTGTCCTTTTACCCTTGATTAGCGATAAGATAATGCAATGAGAACAGTTTAGAGAAAGAAATACACCTAAAACATCCAAGAAGCAGATAGAAAGTACTCTTCAGAGATAACTTTGATCTAGAGGTAATTTTTTGTTTTAATTCTCTAATTCAAACGATGAAAATCAAAGGGAGTTGAGATAGACCTGAAACTGAAGTTGATAGAAGAAATCGTTGCACTTGTTGTTGCTATTGTTTTAGATAAAATGTACTCTTATTTACAATGTCAAATTTTAGAGTTATTTTTAATTTTAATTCTTCTATTTCAAATTTTAAATTAAGATCAACTGACTCCTCCAAATGTATTTTACTATCTAAGTGCGATTATTCGATGAATAATAACACAGGGGGTCATGGAAAATTCAAAAAAAAAGGTAAAAGAATAAGTTAAACTGATTCTGGTGTAAAAATGTGCTTTGATCCTGAATCTGTGCTCAGATCTGAAAATATCGCTATAATTTCTGAGATTATGGGAATAAACGCAATTTCCCTAAATTCCAAATTTCCCAAATTTTGAAAACTAATTTTCGCTAAAACTGTAAACGTTATCCTATTAATTCTTTCGCAATAAGATAAAAAATTAAATTTTGCATCGATTGATATAACTTTTATACGGGTAGAGTTTCAGAAATTAACGCCAAATAAAGGTATTGTTCGAATTTTTGGGGTTTTTTTGTTAAATTTTCACCATGTTTCAGAGGATAAATAGATTATAATTATAATCATACTGAAGTGTAACTTTTAATTAGAGATAAATGAGAGATGCAAGAACCAACTCAGAATTAAAAGTTTTCGGCATACATTTAGAGTAATCAAAAGTACATGAGAGGAAATGAAAAAAAAGGAAATTTTATGGACACATAAAAAACATTCTAATAAAAAACTACAGAAAGTTTATCGTAGTATACATACAAATTACTTCAATAAAAAAGGGGTTCACTTTAATCTGTATTAATTAATGATAAAAATTAATGGTGATAATGTCTTCGATGAGTCATGAGAAAGTTTAGTTCCAAGAAGAATTTGTAACTTTATCAAAGGGAAAAAGTAATTCCCGTTTGTTTCCAGCTTTGTGTCTTAATGTACAAATTGAATTAGAAAAAAATCTTCTTTTGCGTTACACGTAGACGAAAAAGCTACTTTCATTTACTAATTTCATTCAGACTAGGCCTTGGATGAAAAAAAGAGTCCAGATGACGATGAAATATTGTTTAAATCAAATTTTTTTAGAGACTATGGGAGAAGAAGTACGAATATTTCTATTATCATACGATCCCAAAGTATTTCTATAGGAAGAAGCCAATCATCAGCTGAGAGATGCTAGTAGTTAATCTTACAAGAGCTCTGTTTAAAATGAATAAATTAGATTATCAATTATTCAGCCTCGTTAGTAATCATGATTAGGTCTTAAGTCTTCTCTGAGAATCGAATCAAATGCTCACTTAGCCATTTAGCTAGCATAAATAAATCTCACAAGAACAAAGATACCAGGTTAAAACTAAATTGGACCGAATGCTTCACAAGCGAGCATTAGAACTCAGGCGTAAGACGATCCTTAATGAGGGTGAAACCATAGTGCCTTTATTAAAAGGAAAATTTTATGTCCTTATGAAAAAAGAATCTTGTCTTCTTATATACTCAGATACTTTCAAACTTATACCTTAACCTAAGTTATAACGACAAACTAAATGCACCAGTCATTTTCTTTGATATATTGTGCTCTAATTTCTTCGGTTTCTAATGAGTCCGACTGTATAAATTCTCGCTTGATCTTTCGGTGTCAATGTAGGTTATGTTAGTAATTTTAGATCATCAAAATACTGTTTGAATTCGAATCGTATTACCGAACGTAGTTGGGGAAAAAGTAAAATTTTCAATTTCCCTCAGTTCCATAATCTCTACAGATCAGATAAAAAATTCATAATTCATTAAAGACTTCTCTTATATAATACAAAAGAGAAAATTGGCACTGCACTATTAATGTCATTGAAATACAGTAATAAGGTCATAAGGTAAGGTAATGTTGCCATTTATCATAATGATTTTCTCATACTGAAACAGAAAGTGAAATTATTACCTTGAAAGAGTTATGTTATGCATAATTTATTTCTTTTCTGATCGGAATTTCAACTCGAATTCCAACAAATACATAATGCAATTGAAATTTAGAATGTGTATATATAAAATACAATATATCATTTCCATCCAACTGTAAGCTTCAAAATTGTTTTACTAAGTCAAGAAAACTTGTATCACAAAACTCCGTGTCAACTACAGACAGTTTTTGGCTTTCCGATGAGACCCATCTTTTTCTAATATGATTCATTCCAAACAAGGAGACAGGAGATAACCAGTAATCTATGTAATGTATCGTTTAAAATGCCCATCTCTTCAAGTAAATCTGGTAAAAATTGATACTTTTCAGTATTGACATCAGGACGTTGTTAAAAGACTTTTCAATCAAATGAAAAAACATAAATCAAGGGGAATACTTTCAATTGACAGGGTACACAGATTTGAGTTTTCTTCTTTTATTTCTGGTAAAGAAAGAAACACTCTAAATAAAATAGGGGTCATCTATCGAATATGAGAAGAAGAGATACGTTTGAAATAAAATCAATATCTTGTAAATTATAAGTGTAATATCTGTACAAGTAGATTCTGATGCATAAGTATTAGATAAGATCTGACATCTAAATCTCTTTTAAAAGTATGAAAATTGACAAAACGAAGAATAGTTTAACTTAATTTTCAAATTATTCTACTCTTTACAAGAGAAAAAAATGATGGAATATCTCTGCAAATCTATCAAATCTTTGAAGAAGACTACCTGTCGAATTTATTATTGCATCAATGAAGGAAAAGTCAATTTTTTTAATTACAAGGTGATAAAATCGTGACTAATTTAGTTCAAATCTTAATTCATAATCAGATTGAAAATGACTCAATTCGTATTCTTTTAGAATATTACATTTATAATTAAATTTTGAGGATAAAACTTGGTTGGGGAGAAATTAACAAATTTCTACATTTCTCTTTGAGTTTGTATCTGTTGAATATGTCTCATCGTTTTGATGGAAAAGATGACTGATGTCTATTCCATATTATTACTACTAATACTGTATATATACTGTATTATATATTGGGAACAGATTTATAATATGTATTTGGATTTTGTATAATGAAGATGGAAAAATTGATACACAAGTGAACAATCTAATACAATGTATGTATGGTGTGAGACAAAATCTGAAAAAAATTATCAAGAAATTGTGACTAAATAAGTGACTAATCTGGTTTATATTTTACATTATTTTGGTCTTTGCATCATTTCCAAAATGTGGGGAGTTAGAAAAAGAAAGAGAGAGAGACAAGTTAAACTATGTAGAGTTATATATTGATAAGATAATAATTTATTAGGGATTTATTACTATGTGACATAAATCTGCATGTAAATTGAGTTTGTCCCATGTTGCCTTTATCTGTCTCCCAGATTGGCTTGCATGGCCCAAATGTCGCCTATATTTATGGCTATAAAATTTATATGTACATAGAATATCTAAAGAATTGAATCTCTATCAATTTCTTTGAGATGGGAACTGTAATATGTCTTGTGATAGGAATTCTTCATACACGACATTTGAGCAGACATCAATAATGCGTAGTTTCCAACTAATAATGCATATTTCGCCATAGCCAACGATATATATCTCTCTGGGACATTAGACATGAGAAGATGAACTGGACAATGCTGCCTCATGAGAATTTTATCTTTGAGAATTACTCTGGTCATTCTTAACACGATATGAATATTTGATTATTTGAGTTCGTGAGTTAATTACCTTGGCAAAGATTCATTCATGATGATTGTATGACGTACTTTAAAAAATTCTTTTTGATTTTTAATAAAGAGATTTCGTGACAAAACTTTATAATTATTCGGAAAACTTTGTTCTCTCATCATTTCATTTGCCAACTAAAATTTGGTAAATTAAACTAGGCTCGACTAGCTGATACAATTTATTCTGGTGTTTTAACCCTAGAAGTACCATGAAAAAAGATGACATATGCTCCCAAGAGGGTCTTTTTGACCCTGTATTAGAAATAAAGATGTAAAATTTAATTTTTCATATATATATATGTATATTTTTATAAGCAATTTTGACACAGAAATAATGTATGTTCATTACAAATCGCTTTTTGACACTTGTTACATTTTTTTGAAGTTTTACGATCCTTGGCATATGGGCAATTTGTACATCGAACCCTTTTATTCTTATCTGAAGTGGAAGAATTTGAACACATTGACTGATTCATCAAATCAGTTTTTTTATCATATTTTTCCCAGATCTCGTTGATAAGTTGGTGAAGAAATGTTCTACGCTTGCTTTTTGAGGCGAAATCTTCGTCAATCTCTCTGTATAGTATGAACGAATTTAGTGCCGAAATATCTAGAATATTACAAAATAAAACAACGGGCCATCTATTAGTTTTTCTCTGGCAAGTAAAAGAGGCGATCATTTTATCTGCATTGTCCACTCCTCCCTTTGTTTTGTTATAATATTCAATGATTTCAGGTTTTATTTCGTGATTTTCATTTTTATCCAAGTGCAAAGAGCTGAGGAGAATTACGTTCCTATTCTTTTTGGGAACATATGATAATAGAGTCATTCCATCTCTGAAAGCGTATTTTGATCCTAAAGTGGAGTTTTGAGAGATCACTGGAGGGATTTCAGCTTTATTTTTCCTAATGGTCCCAACTAAGGTAATTTTTTTGGCGGCCAATTTTTCTAATAATGGGAAAGATGTGAAAAAATTATCAGTTGTGATGTTATTTCCCTTGATATTGAGTTTTTCAATAAGATCAAGGACAACTTTTTCTCCTACGCTTTTTGCTCTCTCTTCTCCTTCTTTTCCAGTATAAACCATTGCATTGAAGATATAATTTGTTTTAGCGTCTGCTGCTATCCATATTTTCAGACCATATTTTGAAGGCTTATTGTGAATGTATTGACGAAATTTGCATCTGCCTCTGAATGGAGCCATTCTTTCGTCAACAGTGATACATCCATTTGAGTTGTAAAAAATAGGAAGATCTTCTGTCCATCTGTTCCAAATTTCTTTTATAGGCTCTAATCTATCTGCGTTAGCATTCTTTTTACGTGTTTGCGGATTATCAAATCTAAAATGTCTTGATATTTGCTGGAACCTATTTCTGGACATCATTTGTCCAAATATTCTTCTACCATGGGAGTCGTTCCAAAGTTCTTTTATTGGTTCGTTTTTTGCCCGATACGTTTTTTGAATTCGTCATTCTCAGAGTCACTTGACAGAGATGAAAGGGTAGATGGTAAGGAGTCTGATAGACTAATATCCGTCTCATTGTTCAGATATGAAGAACTATCGTCAGATGTGAAATCTTCTTCAGAAGGGAAATATTCAAGATCACTATCACCCATATTGAAAAAATAGAAGTTAATGGTTATCCTATAAATATCAAATGTTACTTTGAGAGGAACCAATGAAATAGTATTGATCTGAAAAACTCATTAGAAAAAACACAAAACTCATACCATCTGAAATAAAATCTGCTTATTTATTTTGTATAATTTAACATAGGGTCAAAATGACCCTGTTTGGGAAGATTGAGTAAACAGACCCCTCTATCAAAAAATTATTCATTATACATAATTCAAATAACATAGATAGTAAGAGGTGAACGTAATGAAGGCATTCATAGAATTTCATTTTCTATTATTATCCATAATTATTTCCATATTTATCCTCATTTGAAAACTCAAAAGGGTCATTTTGGCCCTGTTGGTACCTCTAGGGTTAACCCTAATTAATATCTCTAATTTGATGAGGATAAGTAACACATCATGACTCAGCGTGTACCTAATCTATAAGCTAATAAAGAAAAAAACCAAAGACGTAGGGTAGGCATTAGGCTAGGCGGAAATTTTTTTTTCTCCGAAAAACTCACGAGAGGACTTACTTTTCTGATAAATTTTAGTATTCAGATCATGTTTTGCATAATTTTAAAGCGTGAAAGTCATTGCCCATTTTTCCCACAATATCCCACGGACATGATAAAATAACGAAATTAACCATGAAGCCCCTCTTGATGATAAGTTTACTATTTTTGAAGATAAAAATTAAGAAACTCATTATATGGCCAAGATATTCCGGATTTTAGTGATTGCGTAATAAAAATTCATTGAAAATTAAGCAGCGATTTGAAAAAATTTGGATTCTTAAAACCGAATGACATAAGGAAGAATCATTTTCGACACATGCTTCAATACAAAATAATTTATCAGAAAAGTTGGTCCTAATATGAGGTTAAAAATTTCACCCTAGCCTAGCAGGCATAAATGTGGCCGTGAATTGAATCAGAGTTGTGAGCATTAAAAGTCCAACACTCGGACCCTTATCCATTATATTCCAGGTTTATAAATTAGATCTCATGTCACCAAAATAAAATTTATAAATATCTGATCTAAAATATAACTATTTCTGACACCAAGAAATCAAGTTATTGACTGGTTGTCGAAGACAGACTGATCGATTGAAAATCAGCCATTTTTCTTTGATTGTAAAATGTATAAAAAATTCTATTGCACTTGTTTTGTACATAACAACTAAATTACTCAACCGAAACACTTACTACTACTTCAGGACACACCAGATGTACAGTGTAGATCAATTAGTTGAGAATTAGCGTCACTTACATTTCTCTCATTAAACATGTGTCAAATTTATCAAAAAGTTACAACTACTGTCTTTATGATATTTATTTCACACTCTCTCTTATGGAATGCAATAAAACCTGACAACTTTTATTATGAATCAGAGTAAAAGGTTACAAAATTATTTGAAAAAACCAACGATTCAGAATTTACATTTGTTGCATTCTTCAAAAAACCCTATGCGAATGACGAATGAAAAGATACATTTCACATGAAAGTTTTCTCAATGTCTCTCTCGTATTAGCGGACGGATATATAATTTTGATATGTTTATGTTATTATCAGAGGATGGTATACTTGGAAAAAAGGGTGCGTGTGTGTGTGAGAGAGAAAAAGTGAATAAAAACAAATAAATCACTACGGGTCTGCATAATGCTACATTTTATTTTTAATGTAAGATTTTTCAAGTCTTAAAACCAAATACAAATAAAATGCCAAGACGTGAATGAGCCAAATACATTCATAGAGAGAATGAATATTAGAGGGGTAGGGGTGTGTGAACTGGTCTTGAAAAGATGAAATATAAAATTCAAAGGGATAGCAATATAAAGGCATATTCTACAAGTCCAATGTGACCTATTCTCAGTAAGAATTTCTCCAAGTGTCCATCAAAAATTTATAATTTTGAATACATATCAACTAAGCCAAATGTTTTCTTTGCTGGCCAAAGAAATATTCATTCTCTATTGTTTACAATATCAACTATACACTCAGTTTTATTTACTCAATGATATTTTTGATTTTTTTGACTTTTCTTTTTTTAGTGTTTGAATTGATCTCAATTTCAAAATTTATTTGATTAACGTTTATTACTGTTTCACTATTTTTACAACAAAATTCAAAATTTTTCTCTAAAATTGCCCCTTTTTCAATATTTGAGGCCCAAAATATCTATCAATTTTAAACTTTTTCGGCCATTTTTGAATCTTTTGTCTAATGTTGAAAAAGTGGAAATTTGTCGCATTCAGGGTGGCTGATGGGCTCATTTATCTATCTGGAAATAAACAATATTACTTGTAAAAATAGTAAATTCTCGTTTTCATATCAAGTATCCTTATATTCTTACGGAGAATAAAAGTAAAACATTCATATTTGGAAGACTATAGTAAAGTAGTATCAATAAAAAGTAAGCCTTAGAAGTTATAAAATCTGGGATATTCAATATTTTAAATGTATTCTCTTCTGAATTTTATTAAAGTCTATAAATTATGAAAAGAACTGAACGCAGAATTTAATTAATAAATTGACAGAATATTTTGTCTAAAGAGAGTCTTGGAGATTTTGTCTCAGTCCGCTTGTAGATAATAAATCATTTTGAGCAATTTCTTATCGAAATCGCCTCTGTGATTGATCCTAATTTATCATTTCGAATTAAAGATTTATGACAAAATCCATTCTTTTCTCTGACGATGAAGAAGTGCATTTGAGTAGACATTGCCTCAGATTATTCAAAACATTTAAACTTTTGACATTTACATTAATTTTCTCCTAGTAGTCAACATGGAGAGGCATTTAAACTCAATTAAGATAATTTAGTATCAATTCAGACCATAGTAAAATCTATTCCATGATGATAAGAACAGACATAACCTCAAATCCAAAACCTCTAGTAATGTAAACTATTTACGAATGAATAAAAAATCTACGTTTTCATTGTGTTTATTTTTTTTTCGTTTGGTTCACTCGTTAAACATGATATGGGAATTTATCAAATTCATTCACAAAAAATAGTGATAATGCAATTAGTGTATTGTTCATATTTTCTCTGAATGCATCTGGGTAAAAACTAGATTATAATCTTCCCTTAAGGGCAATTCCAGTATTTATTTTTTAATATTTTATTTTTGACATAAATTTGTTACATTTTTTATATTAAAAAAGTGAGAATTTTTTTTATCAATTTCCTTAATTATCTCCACAAGATGGAATTCCCTGAGTACAAAAAAACTTTTGCTAACGATGTCTGCATCTGATTGAGAATACAACAAAATAATTTTTACAACCATGCATATAATAAAAATTGAGTTATCTTGTTAATCTTTTTTGATGGTTTTGGAGAGGAAATTCAAAGAGATATCAACACTGTCATTGAACAGTTGTCTTGGCATTAAAACAAGATTTCCTAAAAGATACTCAAAAGTGAGTTATTGAAAAGGCACATTTATGATATATATTTGAAAAAATAATAAATTTTTTTCAAGACGAATAGAGGAAAAGCCTTGTTATGCATAACCTAGTCCTTGAATGGTAATTTATAGTTTTTGGCATAAATTTATGTAATCCATTTTGCCCTTTTAATCTGTTCCCACATATATATATATTAATAATTTCTTGAAAATATCTCATGCACTTTTGTTGATAGGATCATCTTACGTCAATATTATTAAAAAATGGTATAATCTAAAAAGCAATGAATACTCTTACTCTATAAATTTTATAATTGGTTGTGGAATAAGGGGAATCCTGGAATATTTGAACCCAACAAGGAGTAATGGATAGACCTGAAACTTTGCACTACTAATCAGCATAAATAAACGTGTACGGACCACCAACGTGAATATGTCGCAAAGTTATTTGACATTTGAATACTTAGACCGTGTATATAATTTGTACAAAAACTATCCATAAATATCTTGATTCGTTAAGGCGGTAAAAACTAAATGATGCATATCATTTTACCTTGTAAAAATGAGTACATTTTAAATGGTAAACAAATGAGTTGATAAAGAAAATTCTAATCCAAGATATTCTATTTAAGATGGAAGAGAATTCCAGACGACGTGAGATCATTTGTTACATTGATATACTCACTGAGTATTCAAGTGATAAGGGGTGGGGTGTTTGTGTTAGGGAGGAGGAATGAGTTAATAGTTTTTTTTACTATCCATCCCAGGGGAATTGACTATTCATCTGTAAAGAATTAACTTGTTATATCTTCTCAATTAAAAATTGAGATTTCAAGAGCGGCCCAAGAGTTACAAATTATTCATTCATATCAGGAAAATCTAACAGAAAAAAAGTTAATCTTGAAATATATATTTCTTTGCTTAGACAAAAAATCCTCCCTTATAAACGATGAAGAGTCGAGATTCTACTGTTAAAAGCAATGCTTTAATTTGTTATGCTTATTTTTATAATGTCTGAATAAATTGAGGCATGAATAGCAGAGAAGAAGTGGTCATTGAAAGGAGGAAAAGATAAAAACATTATCAGGTTTCAAATTGATAGAGGGGTAGAGATGAACTGTTAGAAAATCTACAGACAAAAATGTATAAAATAAATATCTACATTACTTGGATCGGCTCTCAGACATGAACGAAAAAGGGAAAAAACAATTAGTAGTTTTTTTCCTCGTTTTGAAATGTACACTTTTTCAAAGGGAAATTAGTGTATTTCCTTAATTTTTCCCTGAAATAAAAATAAACTAATTAACATTTATGGTACAGTCTGATTCATGATTTAGAATAAACCAGGTTTTTTCTTTAGTCGGGTTTATACTTGGAGCAATTTAGTGATTTATTGAAGATAGAATGAGATCTAAACTCTAAATATTCGAAATAAAAATTGTAGTTAATTGAGGCATGTTTAATGGAGAAACATTCTAATAAATTAAAGAATCATTACTTAAAATACATTTATGATTTGAGTCTGTTTATTACTGTAATCGGCTCGTTTGAAAAGTATAGAGCTGTCTTCTACAGTTAATAAATAAGAGATTAAAGAAGATGAAGATTCATCGATGAGAAATTCCATTACTGAAATCCTCAGTTAATGAGTCAGCTCCAGAAAAATCATCAAATCCCAACATTAAGACAAGAAAAGAAATTTTCAATTGAACGAGATCGAAAATCATATCAATGTCTGATTCAAAGTGAAATAAAAACTTTACTTTCTTACTCAAATAAATTACTTACATTCGCTTCTAATAAATGTAGTCTATTCTCCAATTTCGTGACAATACAATTTTTCTAATAAAACTACTAACATATAAAACGCAATAAAGATTAATTTTGAGACGTTTTAGACTCGTAAAAAGAGAGACACAAACCACTCTCTCCCTCTGTGTGTGTGTGTGTCTTTAATGAATATGTTATACTATCAAGATCACGACATTGTTCAATACTAATACTACTCAGATATTGTTGTTGTACTTTAATTGTTGTTGCAACAATTTTATTTTTCTTTTTTCAAACGCGAATATAAGAGTAAGAGAATAGTAAGACTTGAAATTTGAGACATGAGGAAATAAAAGATTTATATTTCTTTGACTTGGTCTACTCAGTTTTACAAATTTATGATTACATCAATGCTGATAATAAAGATCTCATCATGTTATTTAGAGCCAAATTCATTTTGGATTTTTATAAACTCAAATTCAAACGTATAGTTTATTAGGTGAATTATCTAGGCCCAGAGGAAAAAACTCTTTTCGATAAAATAACTTAGATATTTAATCGACACAATGATCAATCTCCATAACAATAGATAAAAAACATGATAATATGTTACACTTTTGTAACTTCCTAGCCAAAATAAGTAAGTTTAAACTGAAAGGGGAGTATTTACAAGTGAGGTGGGAGAAATCCTTTCTTAGTTGATATCTCTGTTGATAGAAACACATGAAGAAATGGGACAATGTCATTTAGAAAAAAAGATACCAAAAAAGTATTGTAACTTTTCAGAGAGTCTAGAATATGATTTATTTTTCTCTTAATAACATGGGAAAAGTCTGCTTTTACTTGATCTTTTTACCACCAAGGATTAATATTATTTTGATATAAAATCGTTTTTAGTTCTTTGCATAGTTACTTCCATAACAACTCTTTTAAATCCTGAGAAAAAAAAGAATTAAAAGAAATTTTTATGTCTCATTCCTTGGTCGTTATGAAAACCGGAGAACTACTCTTTCATTCATTACAATCAATAAAAATCATTCGAAAATTACTGAAATTCTTGATGATTCAAAAGTTGTAACCTTTGATGAATAATATTTGAAGTTATTAATGAAAATCTAGGCTACAGCCTGGTTAATTTCATCGATAAAAGCATGCATTGTGGGGTTATTTCTTCACCGGTAATAAAATTAAGTAAGCAACTTTATTATAATACATTGAACTGGATCTAAAGAATATTAACATCTTGAATAAACCAAGCTTATCTAATCAATATAACTATCAAATTATACAACATCTTTAATAAATATAAAATACTCGAGAGGTGTGATTTTTTTTGCATTGAACTATTTTGATATTCTTTTAGATCATACAATGATTGCAAATCTCTATCAGATACATGTTACTACTAAAGCTAATTTTCAATTTCTGTTTTTTTCGAAAGTTTAATGACAATACATTTGGCTTCTTTGTCAAAATCTGATCATAAATTTGGATTTTGGGGTCACATCGCAATATGGAAAAAAACCTTATTTTTCTTCAAGATAATTATTTTAAGACTATTACACTGACTTAACCCTAGCCCTGGAAATGGGGTCTCTGTGTGAATTATTCTAAGAATTCTTCTCTTCAAATGGTAATTAACATGATCGGAATTCCTTAAAATCTTCAACATATTCGGGTTCCTGATGAAAAAATTGAGATTGTCTTATCTTAACAGCAACAAACTTTAAATGGGTTAGTGTATATTCATAGGAAATGATACAAAATAATAATTTGAAATGATAGTTTGAAATATAGCCAAAAGACGTTTTTTATTGTTTTATAATTGTTGGCTTGAATCAAATGCTTAAATGGTTACATTCTTTTCATTTTTTAAAATCCTAATTTTCTTTTGTTTATATGTTACGCAATACATTAATAATATAGTATTGTGTGATAATCAGTTGTGACCTGAATTTTTATACTCTTCCAGAATTGTGTACACTGTAAAGATTGATAAAAATAATTCTCTGGATATAATCCCTAAATAATAAGTGTCTTTTTTTACGATAAGTATTTGATAAAATTAATAACATTCAACTCGAAGAAGAGAAAGGAATGGGTCCTACCTCTATTTCATTAATTCCATAGTACAGAAGATTTGAAGCAAGAAATTACAAATCGAAAAAAACAATAAAAAGTATTATTAAAGTTGGTTGATATGAAGTTGGGAATCTATGATTTTTTCATTAAAAAAATTTTTTTAGAATTTTTTTCTTCGACTGGTAAAAGTCAGCAACATGAGTAGGATTCCAAAAAATCTTTAAAAAATTTCGAATTCTTGATGAAAAAATCGAGATTTCTGTAAAAATCATAGATTCCCAACTTCATATCAATTAGCTTTATATTTATATTGAGACATCGTGGGATTTTGGACTAAAATGCAAAAGGTATCAGATTCAAAAAGTTTTAGTTTCTTTTGTTGGGATTCATTCTTCAGCTGAAAAATATATAGCTAGTTCATAACAAAAATGAGACCATTCTGGAAGGATTATTATCTAAGCACATCTAATGTTTATTAAACATTAATATACAGTTCTTTAGGGGTCATTTCTAGAATCCATAGCATGGAAGGAGCCTACATAGTTGATCAATCAGAGTATTCTTTTAAACTATTAACAACATTAAATCCTTGATCATGAACTTTTGTTTTAAATTCATTCTACATTCTGATAATTGTTTGAGATTTCTCAATTTGACAAGCATTCTTTCGAATGATAGAGAATGACACACAACCTAATTAACATTAATTCTTGAATAAATAAATATATATCTATCCATTATGTATATTTATTAGTACAAGAGAAGAATTGTAATGTCTAATGAAAGAAATGTTTCACTCAGAATTGATTTTCTCCAAAACATTACCTCAAATATATAAATGCAATCAATTTTTCTTTTCAAATCTCCCTCGCAGAAACCACTCAACAGTTTGAGATGTAGGCTAGTGACAAAATGATTTCGAATTTATAAATTATTAGAGTTGTAGACAACTGTTCAGATATATTTTTTGACTTTTTCAAGCTTTTATATAAAAAGGAAATTACGTTGAATTTCTTGTCTAATACATTTTGAATTTCTCTCGGTTAGAGACAAATAAATGATAGAGTTTATAAGGGAATAAATTATCTTCCCTAACATATAATATATATGACTCTCATACAACTTCGTCGTAACGTACAACGAATCATTTTAATGCTTAATGAAACCATTTGAATTTTCTTTCATATTATCAACTGAGTATCTGTTAAAATGGGAATGATTTCTCTATCACCGTTCAATGTGTCTGATTCATTTGTATCTCATTCGTAGCAATGAATAAGGTAATACATGTGTGATAGGATAAAAAAAGTGTTAACCAGAGAGGGGAGATTAAAAACATACAGGGAGAGAAGCAAAGTACCGGTGATTGAAATTCGAGAAAAAAAGATGTGTCTACAACATTTCTGATAGAATATAACTGCCCCGACTGACCTGAATGGAACACACGCACATTTATTTTCGAATACAGTTTCAAAAATCGAATGCCATCTTATCAAATTTGTTTTTTTTCTAACGCAAATACTGAGCTTATTTAATAGATAGATACAAGATAGTGGAGATGTGCACACGTTTGCTAAACTCGAAAATATATACACAACCATGAATTTATGGGAATGGAATTGCTGTTACTCTCCAACCCTTTTCTTCAGTTAATATCACAGAGAGATAAATCAATTTTTGACGAATCTATCTCATACAGTAGCAGCCTGCCACAATGAATAATAATGCTAATATGTATATATTCGAATACATTTCAGGATGTGGATTGAAGATAGTTTATCTATAATTTGAAAAACTTATTTGTGTTTATGAAAAAACGTCTGGCTCCTACTAATACAAGAGATCTACACCTAGTTATTTTTGGTCATTGGATAATTTATTAAGTTATTGCACTCATTGAAATCGTAGGGCGTTCTAAGAAGTTGGCAAAAGTTTTCATCGCCAATGAAACAAATTTATATGTCTCCTCCCGAAAGGGAAAATCTCGTATAAGAGAGGTTGATAATTATAAATATTATAATATTTATTTTCTTATTCATGAATCCATCAGGCATAAACAAAAGTCTCAAGGCTAGTAAGAAGGTGTAAGCTTTCCTGATCAGCATTATAATAACAATTTCCTGAGACAAAACTTTTATCCTAGACCATCATGAGGAAATCAGGTGATCAAAATTACATGAATGGGAGTGAAATTTTCTTCAAAAAGAATAACCTCGTTGTGAAATTATTATTCAAGAATAATTGACAATTTGCACTTTAAACAATAGATATAGAAGATTTACAATTTACATCAATAGGATGGAAATTTTTCCCTGTATGACATGATAGATTTCCATACGTTTCCTTTCTAAAGTAATCTACCTTAATTCCTATCTCTCCAGCAAAATCTTTACACTACACAAGACTTAATATGCCCTTGAAAATAAAAATATTGTGTCAGGCTTAATCAAGTGAGTTTTGATCTATCCAGATGCATTGCCCAACGCGCATGTATCACGAAGGAAAAAATGCAAATTAGATTACATTCCCACCGTACTGTATCAAAAAAGGGGAGAAGAAAAAAGATTAGGGTGAGAAATGTTTGCCCATATTTCCCTCTTCTCTGTAGGTGTGTTCATCTTTTGATGAGAAAACCATCAAGGTCATCAGCACAGCAAAGAA
Source organism: Gyrodactylus bullatarudis (assembly GCA_012064415.1). Classification (NCBI taxonomy): domain Eukaryota; kingdom Metazoa; phylum Platyhelminthes; class Monogenea; order Gyrodactylidea; family Gyrodactylidae; genus Gyrodactylus; species Gyrodactylus bullatarudis. Next base: position 24,132 of record SSNU01001268.1, read on the forward strand.
AACGAGGATAGAATTGGTTTGACAACCTGTCACATTGTGCAGAGAATCCTCCTCTTCCCCGAAACAGTTCCAAAGTGGACACAAAGATAGATGGAACTATCCTTTTTATAAAATAGTAATAGGTTTTTCTGCTTCCAGCTGAGAAATAAATGCATACATTCATGTTGTTCAGTTAATTAACCTTTACACATTTTCTCATTGTGTGATGTATGAGCAACATTGTAAGCTCATTCTGAAAAAGAATAGAGAAAGAAGTGTTGAGTGTTTATACATTCTGGTGTTGTTACATGTTGTTGTAGGGTAGAAAAAAGCAGTATTGATGACTCACAATATAGTGTTGGATTCAAAGTTAATTAGTTGTAACTCTTGAATATAAAAAGACCCTTTGCATTTATATTGTATTGTATTCCTACAATGGAAAAAACACTTAGCTTGTCTTAGTTACACTGTGTATTCTATTCTTTAAGAATTTCTTTAATTAATTAATTCCCTTCCATGATTTAGGCCAGTATATATTTAATAAATATCCTTCAAAGTAAATCTTGATAAGAGAACCGTATTACTATTATTCTCAGAGTAATTAAAGTTAAACCAGCAAGATTTCCTTCCTAATGACAGGAGGAGAAATCTTCTATGAAATCAATTTTGAGAACTGTGCCCATAGAGATGTACTCCCCAACTTTCTAGACAGTGTTTGTGTGTCTGGGGTAATCATATACTATGTAATAAATTATAGCTTGTCAGGTATTACTGACGATTATATTCCTGACTAACGGGATCATTGATGAATCAATAATCAATCAAGAGGCAAAAGAGTTGGGTTTCTTACTACTCTAATTATAATTGTCAAAATTATTAAGAAAATTAATTATTTTCGAATTTCAAGTAGAAAAGTTAAAGTTTTTTAGATCACGGATAGAAAAGGATCTCTTTTCGATCATTTATTGCTTGAATATCAAAGAAATTTTTATGGTCCAAAATCAGGGCCGTAATGAAGGGTCTACAAAAAATTTGATCTTCAGAATAGGCTACATCGTCTAACCTTGATCCTAAAAATCAGCTTCACTTTAAAGTTCTGAACAGAAAAAAGGATGTTTGGCGTTAACTCAAAATTCGAAAAAAATCAAGTCCCTACGTCTCATATATGGAACAGGTGACTTTCTCAAAACGAACTAAATTTGGAATACCATTTTCAATTTACATGAATTCGCAAAGAGTAACGTTCAAGCTTTGAAAACCTCAAATCAAAACGTTGTTGTACGTGTCGGAAATGAACTTGTTAAGTATACAACAGAAGAAATCTATTGCCCTAATGATTCAGAGATTCCTTTTGATCAAAAGAATCTAATCTTATCAAATGAGCTTTTCACCAAAGAGTTTTTTGTGATCAAACATTCTTTCAAATAAACTGGGTCTGATTCAGTTACAATAATTTATTAAGAAGTTATAAAAATTTAAAGATGACTCATTCTTGAAAAAAGAATTTTTTTCAAAAGAACGGTTTTTGAAAATCCATTCACTTGAAAAAAGGAAGAAACCATTCCAGTAGAATTTGAAAATGTGATCACCTTGAAATAAAAACCATAATAATAGCCATTTTCAGGGTCTAAAAAATCATTATTTTTGGCCCAATATCTCAAGTTGGTTTTTGAAAAAATTAAAACAAGCCCATGAGTTTTTGAAATTAAAAAAAATCTGAAAAGAAATGAATCTATTTTACAAATTTTGAAAATGCCCCAAACATTTTCAATCCTCAAAATTTTTTAAGAATCAGAATGACTCGTGATTTAAAATTTTTATATTTTGGTTCTTCTCTCTTTCGGGGGATATTCGAAATTCTTTAAATCTATCTGAATTATTTTTCTTCCAAAAACTCATGAGCTCATTTCACTATGAAATTATTTTTCTCCTGATTTTCGAGCTTGTTTGTAAAAATAGTCATTTTCCATCTTCATGTCAATAAGGTTTATCTATTTAAAATTTCTCCGACTTCTTAATTAAAGATGTCCTATCTAAAAATAGGAATTGATTATTTTCCTCACTTAGGCAGATAGACTAATTCACTTTGAAAGAAAAAAATTTCTCAAGTAGCTCTCATTACTCATTCGGAATGGGGACTGTATTGTGTAGGTATGAGAGATTATCATTGCTATCGGGAAATCCACGCTGTGCTCAAGTTAACAAGTTTACACAACTACAACAACACCTTTTTTCCTGAATTATTATTATTATTTAGGATGTACTGTTTTCTCAGTGTACATTTTCTATTTCTCTTGATTAGAATATCTTGTCGTTTTAATTTTAAAAGTGAGTGTATACTCGTATGCTATGTATGTGCATTGATGTTGAGGAATCCCCTCAATTTCTAATCAATCTCTTTTATATGATATGTGTTAGAAATAACAGACACCTCTTTCTAAATAATATTCATCATCAATTCAACTCTTATTAGTACGGTATATTATTCAGTCATAAATATAGTGAATTATCTTTTTACTATCAACACACACTTCTTCTCAATGAATTAACAACATGAGTAAATTGAATTGTAAAGAGTACAGAATACTCCTTATTCAATGAAAAATTCAACATTCCATCAACTCTATCGTGTGGCGAGGATTGAAGATTTCTCAATAGTTCCCCTCGTTTCAATATATTGTACAATTTGTTTTTTTTTATTTCTAGCAATTGAAGAAAGATATATATAGGAATTATTTCATTCAATCATTAGATGTGAGAGATGATGGGAAAGTTCCGTAATGTCTTTCGCATTACTCAAAAAAGATGATGGAACATCCCACTATTCATCTTAAAAAGTATTATTATTATTTATATCTCAAGGTAGGTTAAAAAAGAAAAAACTATGATATACTTATCATCCCAAGAGTTTTTCTCTCTTCCAGATATTCTACTCAATTCTTCTTTTGTAATCTCAAAGTTTTCTTGGTTACTTTGTACATAGGAATCCCTGCCAATCTTTCTTCTTTATTTCTTTATTTAAGGACCATAGATTGGGCATTGAATAAGAGGAGAAGATGATGATTCACTTTGAGATTTGTGTATTATGCATTACCATCGTCTTGATTTTTTGTTCCTTTTATTGTCTAATTGAATGCTGAGTAGTAGAGATAAAGCAAAGAGTGGTGTATTCATCACTTTTTTAAGCAGAGCCGCTCTATATACCCAATAGAGGTACTCTCTTTCTCTCTTAAGGATAATAATACATTTGTAAATTTTATTTGAAGTGGGCCATTTTTACTACTACTGTTAGACTGATAGTAAAATACCCACTTGGTTTCTCATACGGTGAATACATAGTAATGAAGGGTACAAAGTAAGTAAGTAAGCAAGCCCTACTATGATATTCATCACCATTTTACTACATTCATTCATTCATTGAAACAGGAAATATACTCGGAATATCAAAAGAGTTGTTGTGGATAGAATAACATCACACCGAGGGGTAATAAAACTAGACTTTTTCCCTCTTAGCCGAGTATTTTTCCCGTCCAATTAACAACAGGAATTACTTACAACGCTTTATTTTTTTATTGTGTGAATTTTGTATAAATGTTTCTTGTTGAAATCCAATTTTTTCTTTCCTCATTTGATCAACAAATTAAGCAAAATTATTCCATCTTTTCACTTCTATGACCTTTGAGAGTAGTTGTGTACAAGAGATAAAGTAGGGGAATATTCGGTTATAAAGTTAAAATAGAAACTTCCTCCAAGATTTTTATCCCAGATTTCGCTGTAAGGATCGCATTAATCCTTCATTCCGTTGTAAAGTCGTTCTGGAAATAGTACGCAATACGTTTGTGTAGACCTCTGCCTATTCTCCATCTACACGATCCAGGATACAAGAGAATTTTTAGTTTACCTTATCATCATCAGAATACTATATATAGTTTTTTTCTATCTCTTTCCTTCCTGAGATATTTATTCTTTAAGAAAGATATGATTTCTAGCAGAATTAAATATTTTGCCCTTCAGATGATGTTGTAGTGATCTAAAAATAGGTGATAACCTATCGAAGCAATCATTTACTTACTTATGAGACGACAAGTTTTATTATGAATGTAAAATGCACTCAAGTTAAAACTCTGATCAACAACGGCTATAGGAAGGAATGAGAAATTCAACCATGTGACTAATTTTTTTCCATTGATATTTCTCATCTGGTGAAGGATAAACTTGCTTTTGTCGTTAATAACCAATGCCCCTGGTAATATGTGTGATTATTAAATGTATTATTTTTTCATCTAGCAGGCATCATCAAAGGTTTTAAATCATAAGGATACATGTTATTATTTACATATCCCCTGCTTATTTTATCTGATCTGATAGGACTGGTATTTTACTACTGTAGGGAGAGAGATGAAAACAGTTACTAATGTAAGGTTCATTTATTAAAAGTACAAAAAATACACATGAGATAATCGAGACATATTTTTAGTTTGTATAATTTGTATTTGAATATTCATGCCAAGAAGATAACGATTCTTACGATTACGATAATAAAGATTGATCTTTCCCATGATGACAAAGGTTTTCGATAAATTAGTATTATTAGTAATTTATTACTAATTATTTGTACCGCTTCTTTCTTTATTTCTTTGTTAGATGAGGCTTTAAATGTTCCTTTTTTAAATGACCAATTTTGTTCATCTCGTACAAGCTAGAGAGACTGTATTCTCATGCCTAGTTGTTAAATATATACAAAAGTTCATTTGTAAAGAGAGACACACTCTTGGATTTTCGTGTGGTGAGAAATACGTTCTAATTTGTTCTAAATTATACACTACCATTTCCAGCTACTCAATTCTTTTTATTTGTAACTATAGTAATTTATTTTGATAGGTTTATTATTGAACTTGCATTCTCCCACAACATTGTACACCTCTGAGTTGCCATTTTTTACAAATGTACTCAACTATTGTAGATATTGAATAAGCTATAAGAGAATTAAATAATAAAAATAATAGCCAAGGGGGAAAACTTAAATGTAGCTTTTGATCTTGCATTCAGGTCGACAGAAAAATCATAAAAGCCAAGGTCATACACAATAAATGAGTAAATTACAAGTAGTATTAGATTAGGGACCATTTTTATTGTTCTAACAACTCGACAAAAAAATAAAATAGTAATGGGATTGTTTGTGTGTGTAATTAAAAGATAAAAATAAATCGTGAGTTGTATATTCCCCTGTGGCCATAGCCCATAACAAACTAACAAACCCATAAAAAATCAAATTGTATTAATTTTTTTCAGTGGAAACAAGTGAAATGGGAAACTAAAAAAGATCATGAGTCATTTTTTCTGTTGGATTTTTCATTCATGTGAGCTTTGTAACGTGTGATTTGGGAGAGAAGATGACTTTTGGAATCATCCATCATCATATGATAAGGAAAAATGCATTTTCGAAAGAAGAAATGAAAAAGGAAAAACTCCATGTCATTCAGTAATAACTTTTCGTGAGTGTGTGTGTGTAAAAGAAAAAAGAGCAGTATAGATGAATCAAGTTCTTTTTTGTCAAGTTGACCTGGAATGGGCAATATTAAACTTCCGGATCATCATTTTTACTCCCATCATCATGGTTGTTAGATTTTGAAATAATCACGAAATAATCACCAGTTCTCAGATGAATCTGTCTATTTATTATCAATGATAGATGAATGAATTGATTACTCAGGATATGCATATGAATTATGGGACTTTTTCTCTCACCTTGCACAAGCAGTGCATGCCAAATTATTGTATTGTATTGAAGAGTACAGAAAATACGTGATATTATTTTATAAAAAAGAGCCCCTTGCTTGAAAAAAATTCTCTCGAAAATATTTAATTCGATGATGAAAGAGGCCTTGTTCAAAATATGTTTTACAATGACTAAAATTTTTAATTTTACCAATAAGATTTTTTTTAGTTTGGAAATCTACTTTCTAGTAACACAGCAAATTATTCATTCATTAAAAACATGTTACACGCCATTAGGCCTCGCCCTATCAACTCATATTATCGATACAGATCCGTATTATAGATTGCTACTGATATACGATATGTAGCCACAAGTCATAAAAAGAATAATTCTTGGAATATTTATCATCATCACATGACTTTATTTAATAAATTAACTTTATTAAATTTACAGTTTTAATTTAATTCATTGAATTTTCAACTCATTTGAATTTAAAAGATAACATTCTATGAGATAAAACAACTTCCCAATTAAATCAGATTGTTTTAATATATTTTTTACTTTTGGGAAAAAATTACCAAAGATTTAAATTTAATGAATTTTCAAGAATATCCTTAAACGATGAACAATGAAACTTTTTGGATTTATAATCATGCTATACAGTGGAAACTACATTATTACCTCTAAACAAATAGAGGAAAAATGTAATTTTAGCTTTAAATATTATTTCCAGATACATTTTTGCCAATTACATCGAGTTATTGCAAGCATAATCAAGATTTAGTGGATTTTTCTATAACCCAACACATGAATTTTGTTTCTGGGAAATATAACAGCTCCAAAGGTGATATTAGTCATGTTTGCAATGTGAGGGTTCGCCCTAGTGGACGTATAGTTGATGCCATCAGTAATAATAACATTATCGGTTCTTTTTGGCATCCGAGATTCAGAATAGATATTGAAGGATGTGGTAGTTTCGTTGAGATCACCTACATGCCTGATTCATTTCAAACAAATCTATTGAACAAATCTGAGAATATAACTTGTTATCATTCTATGCCGTATATTGTTGATGCAGATCATCGTCAGATATCTTTCAAACTTCATATAAACGAGGGAAAAAGATCACACGTTGAAATAGACTTATCATCGTACCTTCGCTACAATTCAGAATATTCTCTGGACGAAAGTGAGTCTTCACTTGAAATTTCCCATTAAAGTCTATTAAACTCTTTTTATTTAGGATTAATACACATTTTGTAAGATTTTTGGTAGTATAATCTAATTTAGTCATTCACATTGCAGCCATAGAATGAACAAAAATATTTAGTCTTGTTCAATGAACAATGCAGATGTATGATTGAATAATCAATTCCTTTTTCTCTGATATTAGAAAAGTCTGCTTGTGACAAAAATCTTGGATTTTGGTGTAGCAACAAAACTCAGATTTGCCTTAACAATAATATGATTTGTGACTTTGGCGATGGATGTTTTGATGGTGGATCAGACGAGAAAAATTGCCCAAACAAAACTGTCGAGTGTGAGTTGAGAAAACTTTTTCATGACTGCCTTTCGAAACATTGATTAGTCATTGATACATTTTTGACATGAATTGAAACAAACAAAAAAGTTAATATATGTCCCCTTTAAAAGTTGCTCAATGGAACAATTGATGCAATAAGTTGAGTAATGTATTATTAAAGAGAGATTAAGCTCATCAAATGTTGGCAGTCATTATTCCTAGTGTTTTCATGTCTGTGAATTTGTGGGGAAGAGGACAAGAGAGTGTCTCATCAATGCACGATGAAGATGAATCATTTGTCTCCTTTGAAGTTGCATTGAATGAGAGAGATAAATAAATGGAAATTAAAATTCTTCCCTTTGTATTCATCCCCTCTTCTCGAGTTTTATTCATTTTACTTCTACATTTTAGCAATCAATTCATTTACCAAGTATAACGGAGATACTTGGTCTCCCTACATTCCATGGACGGGTGAGTTTATTCCATATATTCATTCATTGCACTTGTTAATGTATTTGTTTAAATGTTATGTTGGATATTTCCGATTCAAGTTGTATTAATGATTAAATACACTTTGTACATCATGTCTATTTATGAGTACAATTTATCGATCCTACAATTGCATAATACTTAAGAATTCCTCTTTTGAAGTGAATGTAGAGTTTTTTTTTAATTCCCACGAGATAACAATAAAATCTCATGTGATTAGTGGTGAAAAAAGACAAAAAACAATATTCTCTTTTATTCCTCTTGAATAAATACTGTAGTGTAATCTGAATTTCAAGGGAGAACGCTCTGATTTATCACTCGACCTATCCATTTATTTGGAATCGGATTTTTGTTTTATCTTAATGAAAAATATTAGAATAATAATGTCAACTCCCTATAAGAAGAAGGCATTATTATTTCTTTATTATTCTTGGGATTTTAATCTTTCAAAGTAAGGGATACACCCAAAAATTCACTCAATGTATTACTTCATTTTTAAGAAAACCTTCCTTCAAATAAAAGTGCATTTGAAAAGGATTCATTGGACAAATTTAATTACTACAACATCGAAATATTTCTTGTTGCATTTCTTACAAGTACGAATCTGTTAGTTATTCTTCAACACAGCGCAATCATTTGATATTATAGTTGATTCCCTTAATCTTCCATTAAATGCTATCGTTGAATTCTAAAGTCTGTACAGTAGGAAAGAGTTTAAAAATCTCAGATTAACTTAATTTTCAATTTAAGTTGTAAATGGCATACTGTATTCAACGAAAGGCATAGATAAAAAAGTCTTTATTAAGGGAAGAAAATTAATTTTAAAGCAAAAAGAGAATCATTATTAAATAAATCTCTTCATTTTTTATTAGGATATGATTATCACGAAAATTCATAACATCGTCATCATTGCTATTGATATAAACAAATTTCATTCATTACATTGATGAGTAATTTCATTACTTTCCTGAGTAAATTTTATTCGTATTTAGTCATTCATATTCGTATGATAATAATGGGATATGATGAGACAATTTTAATGAAAATAAATAAAATTCTTACTACTGATTCCTTTTTGAGTTATTATTATTTATACTCACGCAATTTATACTCAATGGTGATAAATCATTATCAAGTTTCGAGATCATAAAATATTGATGAAATTAGCTTTTTAAGCAGTATTTATAGTCCTTCTGTGTGTACAGGAATTAATATTCTGTGTATCAATTTTTTTATGCTCGTACAATAATTATCGCTTCCTACTTTGGCTTGAGCAAAATTTCTCAGAATCTATCTTGAATGCAACTTTTCCAAGAGAGGAAGTTGTGCGTATATAATTTTTTGCCAAAATTATTCCCATCTCCTTATTCCCCGTCATCTTTTTCTTTTCGCTTCAGTTTCCATTATAAAACTTCAATGAAGCCATCCAATATTCCTTTAACTTGATTGATATCTTTCTTCTTCTATAGACTTTAGACTAATGAGAGAACTATTCATTTTGACAAAATAGACAATATAAATTCAAATCCTCAATACTCTACATCTATTAAATGTATATTTCCATTCGAAATAATGCTTCTTTCTCTTCCAACTTTGATTAATGGGATGAATTTTTTAGTTTTTAAAGGAAACTTTATATCAAAAAGGTACGTATTTCCCTTAAGGATTTCCAGGAATACAATTATCAATTACACTATGTATTGCATTGTGGTAAACTTCTAATTGAAATGACATTTCATGCAAATGTCTACTGTATTTATTTGGTACTTTTATTTCTTAATTAGAGAATAAAATTTTCATCAGCTCTGCCTCATTGTTTTACTCATGAACCCTACAGTTTTTCCTATTTTTGAATATGAATCTAAAAAAACAGACAACGAGAATTCCATTCAAAATCTTTACTCCAGTTACTATAAAATAAATACAGGTAATTAATATTTCGGTTGTCAATAACAATATCGATGAGTAGAATTAGGAAAAGCATGATTTAAATTTGATCTAGATTTATTTCTAGACATCTTAAAGACTTTTAAAATACAAATTCAAATACTTTTGCATGTGAATATAGATGTAGTAAAAAAGGGAAGCGGTTATCACTACTCTACTATTTTTTTAATCATGTGAATGATATAAATTTTGAATACGATAATGCCTCTAGTTTCCTCTGAGATTAATGTCTCTCACGCATTAATTGCTAGTCCATTTATAATGGGAGAAATAATCCCATAAATAGGGAATCATTAAAAGTAGCCGAAACACATTTTGACAGAATATATTCGGTATATACCGAATGAATGCAATGAGAAAACGCCAACACCTTCTCTTTCATCATGTTAACTTTGTATTCATTTCAGCGACTCTACTTGTCCTTATACCTGTGTTGGTGATTTTGATATTACGCCTCTTCACTGTACACAAGAGGTCTTTTGGCGATTTTGACTCCCTCAGCCAAAATGACTTAGATCCGACCTATTTATCGAATGAAAACAAAAACGGTAACATGGAAAATGATGAAGGCTTCCGTGATGACAAGTCTTCCAACCAAAATTTCGACAATGACGATAGTGATTTTTCTATGGAAAAGACTCGAAGTATCTACCTTCCACCTTCCACTGATGCATACAAAGATTCCGGTCAGTATTCCTTGGAAGATGAAGAAAGAAAGCCCTTGAACACTAAAGTACCCATTCTTATCAACTCCAATTTGAATATAATCAAGGAAGATGGTGAGTTCTTTCGAAATCATCCCTTCATTGTTCCATCAGGGGAGCACAACACTTTTGAAAGATACTCAAAATACTTTATTTACCTCTTATTGGATAAAGCAACTTTATTAAGCTACAAGATTATGCTCAAAGATAGCTATTTAGTACTGCCAACCAAAGTTACTACACTCAAATATTTCAATTTTTTGTTGAGGTTTTAGAAGAGCATGCAATAACGTGAAACAATAGCAATTCTCATTTAAACCTTACTTATCTTTTGAATGCATTTTCAAAACTGAATCTAGATTCGAAATCAACGTAACTATTTTGGTATGTTTACAAATTGAAAGTTGAAAAATCATAATTTGAGCCATGGAGGGTTAAATCATGGAAAAGATTTCAGGCATACTCATCAGATTCCTAAACACGTGTCTCAGAGTATAAAGAAAGTTTTAAATAAGCCTGTACATTAGGGTTATACAATTTAATTTTCCCTAGATAATGTAATATGCCTCAATCAAAAATTGTTGTTTTGACCGAGAAAAACACATTTTTGAAAATCAAAATGAAAATTTTTCATGTTCTGCTATACAAAAATCCCATTTTCGCTTAAATAATTAAAATTCACCCAATTGCCTAGGAATTTCTTTCAGCGTGTGAAAATATACTCAATTTTATCTATTAACACTATATTTAATAAAATGTTGCAATATCTATTCAAAGACCTTAATTCAAAGACCTTCTTGTAGTAAAATTCATAGAAAAAATCTTGGCGCGCGATCAAAAATTGTCGTTTTCGATTGAAATATAATAAAAAAACTCGGAAAAAAGGCTAAGTTTTCTTATTATCTTTAAAATGAGATTAAGGCTGGGCAGCGTTGAAAAATTTGGCCTATTCTACTGTACATTTTATTCTATTTTATCCCTTTTATTCTAAAATATCAAAAGCAATCAATACCTGTTTAGAAGGTAAATAAAATCTTGATTAATCATAATTCCTCCCTTTAATCATGCGTGAATTCTCCCCCAATGACCTTGTAAGGAATATCCTACAAACTCATCATTTTTCATAAATGATAAGGTTTTTATCATTCAAACAAAATTCCTTGAATGACGTGGCGTTCAAGAAAGTTTTAATATTCTCCTTAAGTTGAGAAAAATTGTTGACGTACAGAAAACTATTTGATTGACTTTTCCATTTTCCAGAGAGCCTTCCTCCCTCTTTTTCTACATCTTGATTACTGTATCCAAGTTATGTACTTTTATGACCAAATATATTTTCTTCTACCCCTCACAATAAAAGGTGTAATCCGAATTAAAGCTGCTTGCTTCCGCATAATAAACAAATATATTTTTTAAAATTACATAATGAAATATCTTGCCAAAAAAAGAATGAATTCTATCTGACGGAAATTATTTTTGAATGTAGAAAGTGAAAAAGTTTGCCAATATATTAGGAAATTGAGTTATCAGATGTTTTCATCCATAACGAAATCTAACATTTTCTAGTTTCTCTGAAATTCTCTCAGCAAATACTAATTTCTAATGTTGATCCCTAATGACCGTATTTGATAAAAATAAATCATTGAAATCAATGAAAATAATGAAAAGTTGCGATTTTTTAGCATTAAAATTTTTTTATCAGATTAAATTTATTTATATTCTAACAGAGACAGAGACTCATTTCAATATGAGATTGAAAAAAATATCTTTTTTCTCGACTATATATGTTAAGACAAATCTATCCGATAAAAAGTTGTTGAGACTTGAACCTACCTTGAATGCATTCATCTTTTACCTGGTATTCACTTTATATATCAAATAGAATCAAATTTTTTTGCAAGATTCGGCCTCTTATCTTAATTTGATCCTAGGTCAATGTTATTCCCTAAACTGCTTGTTTTTTATTTTTGCTGTTTATTCATCAAGAAATATAAATGCCACCCATTTTTTTATCCATAAACCAGTTCTATCCTTATATGAGAAGAAAGTAAAGTTACTTTTTTACCCATAAAACAGGAAACAGAAAATATACAGTGTTGATTCAACAATTCCACCATACGCTCTACGTTAATATACACGTTATAATAATTTCTCCTGCAAAAAAAGAGAGTTGCCTACTTTATCTTCTTTTTAAGCTTCTTTTCATAATCTCAAAGAGAGGCAGGAAGCCTTTTAAGATGGATTACGAGGGAGGCGTTGTTTGATTAAGCTTCGCTCACTATCTCTTATTAAGCATCATAAGGGGGATTGTAATTAGTCTAAGCTATTACTGTTCTATTCTCATTTCTTTGAATATATATTTATAAGTTTATTTATTTAGTTTGCCTGAGCTTTTTTCTTCTTACAAGCAATACATTCCGATACATTAAAGAAATAAGCATTAAAAATTTAATACAAGTTTCGTTCTGTCATTGATTTGAAATTATTCCCTCAAATTTCAAGCATACCCAGTAGTAGTTAAAGCTATTCGATACAAACTTGGGAATTTATGATCCTTACAAATGATGTTTTTCAGCATCTGAAAAGAAAAAAAATAAATCTCAATCTGAAAATCCACTGTTAGAAAATCAATGAAATTTTTTTTCAATCAAAGATCTGTCAAAAACGGTGGATATTTCGAAAAATTTGCCTTCCTAAAAAATTTCTTTCATAGTCTAACTTGAGTTTTTGAGAAATCTGGCTTTGTCCCATTGGAAACTCGAGTATGCAATGCATACCATATACAGTATTGAGACATCATTGTTTTTCATCTCCAAATAAACTAGATTTCAGATGATAGAGCAACAAAGTATTAGAACCAAAGTGAAAAATGTTTTTCTTTGGAAAATTAGTAACTAAAATATCTATTCTTTCAGCTATATCGAATTCTTCTCTAAACGATGGCAAACATGTTCATTATGAAAAGTAAGTAAAATTTCCAGTTAAACAAGATATTCACACCATATATCCCGGGAAACTCAAACAATGTAGAATCTTTAGATGTATTGTATGATTAATTTTAGATTTTCAATATGTAGTTTTATAAACTAAGTGTATGCTGAAGATTCTATTCAAACTGTACTTATCTATTTTTTTATTTGTTAAATGATGCATTTGCAAATATCAATCTTTATAACTGTTCCACAACAAATCTAATCTAATGTAAAAACTGTCTGTACACGGTTGTTGTGAATGATACAGTAAACTATACTGTACTACGGTTTTCTCACATGAAAGTCTAGTGTGAAATGATGTAAATTATCTTCCCAATTGAGAATTTCATACTTTCCATTTGATTTAAATATCATCCCCTGTATATACCGTATATATACACAATTCCACTTGTTTACGATAACACATTTCTGTAATATCATCTCTATTATACCATTTCATTGATTTGTTTCTAATGAAAAAAACGACTGAAATTTCCCTGGTACTTTGCCTACTCCCTATCGTTGATTTGACAGATTAGGATTTCCTATACAGTTTATCCATTCATATTCATAAATTATTCACATTAGGAGGGCTCAATTGAATTCCGGAGAGTCTATTATTGAAGGGAAACTTTTTTTCACTGAAATGACACTTGAAAATTGTACTTTGTATTCTGACCAAACACAGTTGAGTGTAATGTCTTTTAGAGACTCAATGATATGGACCAAACAATAAAAATCTCTTTGCAAGCTTCTAATTGAATATTTCCATGTTTTTAAATGTTTTTTTTCCTCAGGCATCACGAAACCAATCCTGATTATGAATATATTTATGGAAAGAGAATATCTGGTGAGTCCTCTAATTGTTATCTCTATTTATTATTATTATTATGTAGGGAATATTCATTTCCATAATTGAAATACACACGTATTCATATAGAGAATATATGCACAGATTGTTGTAGAATAATATAACAATAGTTGTAAGGGAATGAACATAGAATTACCTTTGTTTTTAGTCATCTTATCGAGGTAATAATTATACTTCCCTTTCTCTCCATCCAGTGGTTAGACTATCTGAATGCAAGATTGTAATAAAAGGGGAAAATGCTCTGGTAAAAAAGAAGGAAAAAACTAAATAAAATCCATTGTAATCTTAATCATCGTGAATTCCAACGAAAAAAAAGAAAAATTCATTCATTAGTAAACAGAAGAACAGAGATCTCGGACTGTTTTACCCTGGGTTATTTATGTCTATCACTAACTATTGGAGAGACTTTTCTTATCTCTTTCATTGGATCAATATTGAAAAAAAGTAAAACTTTCTTTTTCATAATTTGTTTAGGGGACGAAAGAGTAACTTTAACCCTTACAACATCATTTGAATCTATTAGAATAAGCAAAGATTCTAGAAATTTAATTTTTTTTGAAAACCTCAAAGTCATTGGCGCAAAATATTATCGAGTAAACTCGTAGAATTGAAATATGCAATCGTCTTAGCATACCGTCTGTTAGGTTTTAAGAAATGGCAGGTTTCCAGATGAAATAATGATACGATTTTTGAGTGCTAACTCCTGAACTAGAAATAATTGCAAATAAAAAAAGTTGATAATCTCCGCCGATAATTGTCGCAAATAAAAATGGAAAGAAATCTGCACATGCAATAACTCAGAAGGGCAGAAAGTGTAAAAGTCACTCAATGGATAGGATACGTTAGGGGGAAATAACTAATTTGCTTCCTTCTCCTTTATTGTGCTGAAATCTTATTGAACCAATCAGAGGATTTTATTAAGCATTTTATCTGGCTGGTGAGATCCGGGGAAATATAACCGTTAACACTAAATATTCACTTGTCTTCTTAGTCCTCACAATAAGTTCTTCATTGGTAACAGAAATTCAATTTTGGATTCACAATCAGTGTACTTTAAGAGTTAACCTTTCATTGTTCCAGATAAATCCATCTTTAGAATCTCATTCATTCATGATAGCAAGAAAATATGAATATGTACATGATTACCACTACTTGTCAATGCTAGAAATAATAAATGAAATTTCACTCTTCAATCGTCATTACTTATTATCATTTTTTGAGGGAGAAAATATTCCCAATTTATCCCAATAGATTCTCCATAGATCTCGCTTTCTCATCTGCATGGAAATAATTATCATTTGTATGGTGGAATCAGACGAGACCAGATTGATTGAAATTTAATTAGCATAACAATCAAGATTATTATGAACGAAATCCATTATTCCCATCGAATGCATTGTCGTCACGATTTTTGTGGAAGATAAACTTTATTCTTGTCTAATTATAAAAATTTATAGACAAGATTGTCTGAGCTCTATGAAAACGGATTCTTCCTTGTGCGAAAATGATTCAATTTAGTCATCATTAGCAGTTGATTCTCTAAGAATTACGAGTAGATCTAATTTTGATATCGTGATCACTTCTACTGATTGAAACCAGAAGAATGGCGGGTCTGTTGAAAAATCTTGTGTTTTTTTGTCTAATTATATGATCCTAAAAAACTTCAAAAAAGATTCAGATTGTTTATAAGTGTTCCCCATAATCTAGGTTTCCATAAGTACATTTTATTACTGTAAAATTAAAACTATATATATGGCAATAAGATATCATTTTAATTTATTCAAGCAAGATTATGGAAATTCTGACGCTGATTTTACGAATTGTATCATCGGAGGTCTCTGGGGAAATCATTTTTTGTTGAAAATCTGTATTTCTCTATATCTTTAGGGCAATCTATATGTAACACAAAGAAAATTCATTCTTCTTAACAATTCGAAGTCTCACTCAAAAATAAATGTATGTCCTCAGATTTTCTTTACTTAACATAAAAATTTTCTGTCATCTGTATTCTCCTTTATTTGTGTTAATCAAATCAAGTTTGATACTGATCAATGCGGACAAAGTTTTAGCTAGAAAAAAAACTTATTTCAACACTGTCAATTCCAATAAACTAATCCTATGGTATTTTAAAGAATAGATTTATTTTATTAATTGCCCCCAGGAAATATTGATAAAAGAGGCATTTTTATTCACTTGTATGCAAAATTTTACTTCCTCTCGTTTTCTTTTTATGTCAATCTAGAAGGAAAGAATATTTAAAATGATTAAAATTCAATAAAAATTCATTCCAACACGTGAATTGATTACAGATGAATCTACAAGTCGAATGAATTTAATAAAATTTGTACTTTTAATGTGTAAATATCTTTTTTGATTTAATTTTTCCAAACATTTCAGATGACTCAACAATCTCAAAAGGAGAAAGTGGTTTCTTAACAGACTCGAGTTCCGGAACAACATCGATTTTTGACAATCAAAAATATAGAAACAATAAAATTAATCAAAACCAGCAGGCATCATACGGAAATGGTAACAACTGCATTGATGTTTAACGAATGAGAACTTGTAAAGATTCCTCATTAACAAGACTATCCAGGTCAGCAACTTTTCCGGTGTACTTTGATTGAGTCAATTGAATCTCTTGCATTGAGAAAGCGCTCAATAAAAATAATTTAAAATCAATTTTCGCCTCCAAATAATGCATCTTTGCCATGATTTCTGCTAACTGAAGAGAAATATTTTTATTTTTAATCAAGAATAGACCAAAACTTTGTAAATTTTGACTTGAAGAGAATATCCAAAAAGGGTTATGTTAAATCATTTTCTATTTCTTTATATATATATTATAACGCAGTCAGAACCTCGAGTATTTGTGAAAATAATACATGTAATTCTATTTGAGTTTTCTTTTCATTAGAACTGATTGAATTTCAAGCTCTTTTTTATAGCTTATCTAAGGAATAATTAGTCTACGGGAAAATGGAGGTCTAAACTGCAGTCAGTCAATATAAACTAAATGAACCCTTCGTGTTCCAAATTGTTATCATTTTATCAACCAAAATAATTGCAATGATTTTGATGTCGGAAAAAATTTAAAAGTCCACTGTGGATCCAATAGAATAGATAATAATTTTAGTTTTCAATCAAGAATGTCTCACGTGACTGAACATCATATATAAAATGCAGTAATCCCTATAAAATGTCAAAACATAAACAAAATAAAGACACTTGGTTACCTTTCTTTCTCTTTGGTAAGTACAGTGATTCCTAAATCAATTCATGGTTGCGCTTTGCTACCGAGGTTAATGATATTAGCTTGATCGATGGAAGAGAACTTAAATTTCGAAATATTTGGCGTTTCAATTGTCTCTTGCTAACAGCGTAAACTGTATTAAACATTTCAAAAGTTGTTGAGAATTTTAAAAAATCAAATTTTCAAGTATGAAAAAGGAGTGTGCCTATGTCGAACCATCTTTATAATCTAGTATGCATTAGAGTTGGACTTGAAACCAGACACACATCACATCCTCTTCCGCAGTTTTTTTCTAATGTAGAATCAACTTTGGGAAAGAGTTAATTTATCAAATTAATCTCAATGTAACAGTACCAGTCATAGAGAAAATCTTCTTTCCAATCTTTGAGCAGTTGTCCCAAATCAAGTTTATGCTTAGTGGAAAGGGTAGAGAAACTTGGCATTTTATTCCAAGAAATTGTTAAGTAAACTGTATCATTGAAGCAAGAACTAACAAGATCAAATTCATCTCTTTGCCTTTTTCCCTCATGAAATGTTGGTGCATCGTAAATGAATTACGAATCTATTCAGTCAATCAAACAATTTCTCCATCATTCCCAATGGTATTTTTAGGAATGCTTGTTTTCATTTGATTAAATCTTTATTCCTCTACGTAGATATCTTTAGTCTTGATGCGAAGTTCAAGAGACTTTCTTCTCCTTGCACTTCATATCAAAAGTACACAGGCATTCCTAGACTTTATTATCCCTCTTATCATTCCTTTTATAAAGGTTTAGAGTTTGTTCTTCTATGCTATAAATTATTCAATTTGTTATTTTTATCATGAAAAATTTATTATTTACTCTCAACAAATTTCGGAGGTTTGCAATTATGCTTGAAAAATGTAACAAAAAAGCGAAAAAATGCGGAAATATTTTCATTCGACAATATAAGCGTAGTTTGGCTTTCAATTTTCACACTTTTTCTCTGAAAGTAAAATACACAAACAAAACCAGCTGTAATGAGAAAGATTCTCTTTGGTAGATCTGAATATTAGATTTATTATAATTTTCTAGTTGTGCTTTGTTCTTTCTGAGCTATGAATGATGACCAGATTTATCCGATAGTTATCGACAATGGATCTGGCATGTGTAAAGCAGGATTTGCAGGTGATAATGCTCCCAGATCAGTATTTCCCTCTCTAGTTGGCCGTGCTAAGCATGCAGCAATTCTATTCGGGATGCCATTAAGGGATACATATATTGGCTCAGAGGCTCAGGCGAAACGAGGTGTCCTAGCCTTAAAGTATCCAATAGAACATGGAATTGTAACAGACTGGGATGATATGGAGAAAATATGGTATCATACATTTACTGAGGAACTCCGTGTTATGCCTTGTGATCACCCAGTTATGTTGACAGAGGCTCCGTTGAATCCAAAAGCCAACCGTGAGAAAATGGCCCAGATACTCTTTGAAAAATTCAACGTTCCAGCTAGTTATATAGCTATCCAAGCTATTTTATCTCTGTACTCATCTGGAAGAATTTCTGGCGTTGTTCTGGATTCAGGAGATGGTGTCTCCCACTCTGTCCCAGTATATGAAGGGTTTGCTTTGCCTCATGCCATTGTAAGACTTGATATTGCTGGGAGAGACCTGACAGAATACCTCATGAAGGTATTAACTGAACGAGGCTATCATTTTCAGACAAGTGCTGAAAGAGAAATAGTCAGGGATGTCAAGGAAAAACTATGCTATGTTTCCATGAATTTTGAAGATGAACTTGAAAAATCTAACTCCCGATCCGATAATGAAATGAAGTATCAACTTCCAGATGGCCAAGTTGGTTTAATTCTTCTATTCATTTGAATTATGGTGAAATATTTCTTGTTTCAAGGTAATTTCACTTTCAAACGAGCGATTTCGTTGTCCAGAAGCTCTTTTTCGACCAGAGTTAATAGGTCTTGAGATTCCTGGCATACAGAGTGCTGTCTACTCATCAATATTTCACTGTGATCTGGATATTAGGAAACATTTATGTGCAAATTTGGTTTTATCAGGAGGATCAACCATGTTTCCTGGCCTCTCGGATAGATTAGGCTTGGAGATTGGTCATCTGACGCCATCGACAACAGTAGTCAAAGTTTGTAGTCCCCCAGAACGAAGATATTCTGTCTGGATAGGCGGCTCGATCCTAGCTTCCCTCAAGAGTTTCCAACAAATGTGGATCTCAAGAGAGGAATATGAAGAGTGTGGAATGCATGTGGTACATACTAAATGTTTCTAGTCCAGAGTGATTACTCAATTTGATAGATTTCTTATTTTCATAAAGTTTTATTTTTATTTTTTTATAAAAAAAGAAGCAACACCAAGAAATATATTAAAAGTCGTGTCAGAGAAATTGTATTTTATTCGAATGAGCGCTTCCCTCTTGGACTGCAATTGAGGAAGCGAAAATGTAGAATTTTCAAAGGGTCCTATTGAGTAGAATGCATAATAATCTGTTTGTTTATGAGAAGAGGGGAACAAGTGAAACTCTTTGAAAACTATACGAAATAAATAAATATATATAAAACCACTATTTTTATGAAGCTCAACATCATTGGTTCAGTAAAAGAAGACATTATAATAACATAAAATTGAAGATTATATTTAAAACTCAGGGATTTTTTTAGTATGATCCAGATTTGCTGAAGCCAGAGGAGAAGACTCTATTACAGTTTACAAATTCTAGTTTTAATGTGAGCCTCATGCATAGGTAGAAGTATAAGGATATTATCTACAAGAACGGATCATCATCTCAAGAAGTATACTGTGGTTAGTAGGCATCAAATACCTACTACTAACCTTCAACTACCTTGGCCAATGTTAGCTTTTTCCCTTTTCTCTCCATTTTTGCAATTTATTTGAGAGTTTTGGTGTTTTTTCAGCTTACATTTTATTCTTATTTTCTTTGACTTTTACTATTTCAAAGAAAATGTTTTGAGAAATGTACGTTTGGTTTTAATATGCTTCGTTCTCAATATATAAAGTAGTATTCATTTTAAAACAGAAATCAATGCCTTCATTCTTGTTTGTTGCTCTGATTCTTTGATCATCAGTGGTTATTTGAAATTGGTTTCATGAAAGAAGTTATCACTCTCTTCGGGCCATGTGTGTGAATCTGTGCTCCAGTTCCCTCCTTCAAGATAAAGTACTGTCATTTTAACTTTGAAGGTTATCAAGATATTTTTATAATTATAAAAAAGATAGAAAATTTAAAGATTTGATTAGATACAAATGAATTTTAAAATAATAAAACATTAGATCAGATAGAAAGAGAATATTCAAGAGAAATTAAATTATATTTACTGAAATACTTTACTATATATTTCTATTTCCATATTTCTACGTTTACTTTTTGATCGTCAGCTACATCTTCGTCGTCATCATCTTCCGAAGAATAATAATCAGTTTTGCTGTTCTTCCGAATCAAATTACGCACCCGAGGAGGTAATCCTAGGATTTCACTATTCATCTTTACTAGGCCGATTCTTTTTAGCGTGTCAATTAGAGATGGACCAGCAGTTTTCTTTTCATCATCGTCATCAAATACGAGGATTTCATCGTCAATTTTCATCGTCCAGAATTTTATAACATCACAAAGAGACTGTATCCAAATTTCGATTATCTCTTGGCTATCACTCTAGAATAATAATAATTTATAAGAGTAATCAAGCTACATTTGAAAAAATGCAATACATCAAGGAAATCCTTCTTCTTTTTGCCTTGTAAATGATACTTGTACCGAGTGGAGAATTAGATTGTTTCTTCCTCAATATTTGATTACTAACTCACTCGAAAATGAAAATCTTTGTTTAAATTTTGATAGGTCAGTTTGAAAGGGAAGAAATCCCTACGTCCTGATGAGAACTTTTCAAGCCTCTCGACACACAGACTCTTTGATTCAAGCGGAAAAGATTTTTCGATTTTTCTCCCATCATGATTTTGACTAAGTAAAAAAATTTCATGGAATTAATGAAGAGAACATACCTGAATAACTTGTAATCCAAATGCGATTTGAACATTAACAGACAACGCCTGAAGGGATCAAGGAAAAAGTAGGATTTACGCCAGAATTTTATTTCATTGCCAAACTTTGTAAAAATGATCCTACGTTCAAGATAACTTTCGTATGATTCTAAACGTGGAATTGACAGATCAGGTCAGGTTCGATCAACAAAAAAACAACTTTGAAATTGTGAAAATTGAAGTAAACTTACTGAAAACAATGCTGTCGTCATAAGAAGATAGACTTTCTGTTGAATCACTAATTGAAGCATGTCGTGATTGCATAGACTTATTTTCGAACCAAATAATTTTGCGCAAATTCTCTTCATCTAGAAATATGTTCCATTTCTCTTCTAGTTCATAAAAGTTTGTGCATTTATCTTGAAAATCTGTCTCAATCTATTTTAAAATAAATTTCATCATAACTACTTATAAGTAAATACAAAAGTAAAATTTATAAATAACTAACATGAGTAAGATCTTTCAATGGACCGATTTTTTCATTCTCCACACTGACTAATTTCTCAAAGAACTCTTGTTCCCTTAGCAAATTTTCAACATCTTCAATAGAATCAGTGTATTCAAAGTTTTTTTCAAAGTAAGCACTTTGCTGAGCTATCCACATTTCCGCCGAAATAGAATCCCTAAAATATTATGGTTATTACATACTTGGTGAATTTCATAGCCTCCATGCATATTTCAAGGGCATCTGCATAAAGTTTTAGGCCAACTGTTAGATAGTACC
Organism: Gyrodactylus bullatarudis; assembly: GCA_012064415.1. Taxonomy (NCBI): domain Eukaryota; kingdom Metazoa; phylum Platyhelminthes; class Monogenea; order Gyrodactylidea; family Gyrodactylidae; genus Gyrodactylus; species Gyrodactylus bullatarudis. Next base: position 46,357 of record SSNU01001268.1, read on the forward strand.
ATTTAAAAGCAATATCAGAGAGGTTATTGCGAATTCGTTCCCTGGGAATATCTTTAACTTTTTCCCACATGTACTCGTAAGCCATTTCCTGTCTTTCGTATTCATAGTTCTGTATTGAAATTCAGCCAGTTAGTTAGTCGGAGTAAGAGTTGTTTTTACTTACTTCATAAGGATCTTCATTTGTAACCGTTGACACTTTGGAGATTGGTTTATTTTCCGTGGCTAGTGCAATCATGAGGTTTATTAAAATATTGCCATTTTTCTCATTCCTATCATCGGAATAAATCCAATCATTTGTCAAATGAAAGATTCTTATTCCTTCTTCAATGTGAGATTTTATCTCTACCTCTCGGGATTCCACTTCCATCTTGAGGAATTCATGGTCCTTCAAGTGTTGACGATGTTCAGTGATCATCAGGTGTCTGTGAAAATGTTAGACAATTTGAGAAGATAATACATCTTGTTGGGAAACCTACACATCTGTCTTGAGAGTCTTGACAGGGTCCAGCGTCCCTTGATCAACATTGAATTGTCCTCTTTGTGTTGAGGAGATGAACTCCAGCCATGGGTTCATAGGAGTGTCGGAGAGGACCAAATTCTCAGATTGTCCAATGATACTTTCAATGCTTCTTTTGAGCCATTCGGAAATATGACAAGATTTCATTATCCAACCGTAATAGCTTATTAGTTCATTCAACTGACGTTTCTTGTCGTTAAAATTTTGGAGAAACCTTTCATACTTGTTATTTAGATTATACATGGAGATGGTGATCTTTTGAAGCCAGGCGGTACAGTAATGCGGTACAAGATTTCTGTATTCCTCATTTATTTTGCGCAGCTAAAGAGGAATAAATTCAAGCACTACTACTTCAAGTGGTTCCAACTATCAGATGTACCTACCTTTGCTTCGTCTATCATGAAGTTGTGCTCAATTAACTGTAAACGTTTCAATTGACGAATAGTCATTTCTCGATTCTCTTTTGTCTTTACACTGAGGCAAACTGCTTTCTCATTGAGCTCAGTTTCCATTTCCTAAACAATAATGGAGAATGTTATTTGTTTCAGTGGAAAAGGGAAGACTGAATTTAGTTTTTTACCTGGCAAGATTCAATAAATCGGAATTTATCCAGGGCTAATTTCAGTAGACGCTTTCTACAATCTGTCAATTCAACTAGCTCGAACCACATTTCATTCACTCGATCTCTCCAATAAGCAATATCAGGTGCGTTTGAATGGCACATTTTAACCAGCATCCTGCACTGTTCCAAGAGGACATTAAATCTCCAAAGAGCATTCACCTTGACACTATCCGGGATACCATGTTTGACTAGTTCATCTTCGTTAACTTCTTCATCAAGCATTGTACTAATTGTCTCCGAATGTCGAATGAAAATTGGTAAGTAAGAACTGGAAACACCTTTCGGAAGAATCAATTGGTCTTGAATAAACTCCTCAACACCTCTCAAGAGAACTGAGCACTCAGAAAAGTCATTACTGCAGTAAAAGGAAGACATTTCCCTGATCTTTTCCGATAACCAAATTTCAAAATCACAAATATCTTCAAAGTAAAGACACAAGACTACAATTTCTTTGAGCCGATGTCTTTTTTGAGCCAGAACGTCTCGGGTTGATTCGAATTGCTTGATATATTTGGACTTGAAGTTGATCAAAATACTCGATCGCTTCGTATAAATGTGAACACAGCGACGGAGAAATCTTCTCTTCAACTTATTCTTTGGATCGAGCAGGGTCTTGGTTTTGTCTAAATGCTCATTGAGCAGTTTCAGGCTATTGTCAAGATCATCAATCCATTTTTGTGATCGTTCACCTTGAAAAAAAGGAAACCAAAATCATTTCTATAACCTTCCAAATGAATACACAGTGGAATACAACGATTTTTTCATCAGACAACACACAGTCAATGCCTTACAAAGATTGTCATAAATCTCTAGCTGGCAGTCAACAAAACTATCCATGAGGATTTTATGTCTTTTCAAGTCCCTCTTGGATGTAACAGCGGAACAGTAGAGGGTTGAAGTTTTCTCAATAAGAGCAAAACTTTCAATTTCCATGAGCCAAGCCTCACTCTCGATTAGTTGATAGATTAAATTTTGGCTTTGGAAAAATATCAAAATTTATTCAAGAAAGAAAATATATATCTTGAATTGATCATAACAGTCGATTCGCCTGTCTCCTGTCTAAATCGAGGCTTATTCCTATGGGAAACTAAAGAATGATAAAAGTAGCAATATGAATCCAGGAACACCTCAACAGAGAGAATTCTTCTATAAAAACCCCTCCTAAAACGATGTGGTGCTATATTAAATATTACTATTCATTAACCGTTTCGAGAGGATAAGAAAACCAATCGAGAAAAAGAATTCTTAATGAGATTTTAATGGGAATTCCATTCAATAAGGATTCGTTTGGTCCTCTCTAAGAAATTCGATTTTCTATTGAATTTGACATCTAATAATAATTATTACTAATGAAAACTAAATTTTACTAATCTTGGTTTTTTTACTCAAGTTTAGGTATCTCTTTGCGACTTCTTGGTATTTTTGAGTTTTGTTTAGCGTGAATTATAAAATAGATATTTTTTTGACCTGCGTAATAACTAAGATCTGGCGAAATGTTTATTTCTCTAAATAAAGTCATGAAGAAGGTTAATTTCAATTTCATTTTAAACTGTGAAGCAGCTGAAACTACGAAAGAAATATTTTTTGGAACAACAGGAGACTAGCAAATACCCTTTGTAAAGAAAACTCTGAAAAGCTCAAATAAAGATTTATAAAACTGTCTCAATCTCATATCTTCTACTCACTAGTCAAGTTCAGATTTGAGAAAGTTACACTGCCTTGAGAAAGCATCATCGGCCTCAGACAAGAGTCTGTTTGTCTCTTCAACCAAGACGTTTATTTTCTCATTCAGTTCATTAGTCATGAAAATTCTGTTAAAATTCCTCGCCTGCACATTGGCTGCATGTTCCGCAGAATTCTTTTTTGCTATCTAAAATTGTTTTGCTTTAGATGTATATTGAATAAATTACTCAAATGTTTACCTACCACATGAATAATGGGTAGAATTCTGATATTTAGTTCATAATTAATTAATGACAAACTTTTATCTGTATTTAAACAACAATAATAAATCTGATAACTAACCTTGATGATGTTTAATATTCTCATCTTTCGGTTGATAAACTCTGTAAAGATGAGTTGATGACGCCTGAGTGTTTGAGTGGCCAAGAGGAGATTCTGGGAAAACATTCTTTGCTCTGCCAATTGGGTTTTATCTTTTAACCAGCGTCCTTCCTCTTCAAGCTCTCTGAATATGTTCTGATGATTTCTTTGCTCTTCCAAATGATTGATTTTCCTCGTAATCAAATTAACCAAGTCATTTAGATCGACTTCCAAGTTTTCATTAATCCTTTTCAGATCGTCACCTTTTTGTTTTAGAATTTTGGCGTGTTTCTTTTCAATTGGAAAAATCAATGAAACAATCAAATATTCAGAGTCATGTAATACTCACATGCAATTCAGAGAGGGAATTCTTTTTCAGTTCAAGATCACTTCTTATTGATGATAATTTGCTTATTCTCGAGTTTATGAATATCAAACCATCGTAGGGACCTTCAATGTAGACCTCTTCATCATCGTCGAGCTATCGGTTTAAAAGTTGATTTTTGGAATAGAAATTTATACATTTAAATTTTTAATAATATACAAAATAGTTCCAAGTAAACTATGGTTAGAAAAAAGGCATTCATTGATTTATCATTCCTGACTTATATTTTTTTGGTTTCGTGTGAACATGCATGTGTAAAGGGTAAGCTCACGGATTTATGCTCAGTTTTATCAGAATTAGAATTGACACGTCTTAGGATTTCTTGACGATGCTTGTTAAGGCACTTTGAGAGAACCTCACAACCCTCCTTGAAGATGACACCTAAACTGTTAATGAATAAACTTTACTTCTATGTTCATCAGACATTTGCTTGAGGACCTTGTTAGTCTCCATGCGTAAATTATACCAATCCTGTTTGGTTGACGATAGCTTGTTATGGACAACATCATCATCTAGTGAAATACTCTCTTCGATTGACTAAAATCGATTAAAATTAAAATAAAGAAACTTCACCTCTATGGTATCTTTAATACGATCGGAATTAGCATCAAGCTCAGCTTCAAATGCATTATAAAGGTTGTAGTATCGTACAATGGTCATTTTTCGACCTTCTGAATCTCGATTCGTAAAGGAAAGGTCTTCTAAAAGATAATTTCTTTTCTCTTGTAGCCATTCGTCCAACTGAAAAATAAGAAATTTTATAAGTAACATCAAATCTACAACTGAGTACAATATCTTCAAGATAATTTGACAAATAATTTGGTAAATATTTCACTTTCATTCAATTCAAATATTTATTCTATTGTTCGAACATTTTCCTAATGATTCAATTCATTTATAAGATGCTGCAACAGATCACATCTTTTGATAGAAATATATAAGAATTTTGCATAAACAACTTACGTCAGATAAACTCTGTAAAAGTTCGCAGTTCTTCAATCTTGTCTTGATCCTCTGTAATGATTGACAACAACTAGTTTTGATATCACTCAACCTTTCTCTTAGTATTTCAATACGATTTTCTATTCGATCCTTTGCGAAATGATCCCTGTTCTGAATTAGGTCAAGCCCTTCGTTAATATAACGCTGACCTTTATCCTCATTCAGCATAATGCTTGCCAGTAGTGTTTCATGATTCACACAAGCCTCTTTCAGACCGTTAAAGTCCATCTTAGAAGATTAGCGTGAAAAAATATCACTCACGTTTATTATAGTTGCAAAATTTATTATCCGATTTGCCTGGTCATTCAGGGTCATTTCAAATTGATCATAGTTTTTGTTGAAAATCTGTTTTTAGATGTAAAAAATAAAATTCAGAGCTAAGATTTTGCAAAAGGAAGCATACCATTAAACTCTTAGTGTCATTAAGCCAGCGATGTCTGTCGTGATAGGTGGAGTTTAATACTTTCCAGTCATGAATCAAAACTTTTCGACGTCTAATGAGATTAGACTTTTCATCTTTTTTTCCAACAAGCTCTCCTTCATCCATGACTACGCTCTCATTTTCCACAGAGAGTATTTCATTCGAAAAAGAGATGAGTTCATTATAAATCGACTCCTTGTTTTTTATTTCCGTGTGGCAACTTTCCAGCTCGTCAATGAGACCCTGACATTCTTCAAAGTCATAAATTTCGTTAAACTTTGGAAGTCTTGTTTCAATCTCCATAGTAAAAGTTTCAACCTCTTGAAATTGCTTGATAAATTTTCCCATCTTATGGACAGCTGAGAACATTGGTTCATTATCTTGACAGATATTGGACAACTTTTGGAATCGCTCATTATTATCCACCATGAGCTGTTTAACTTGATCTGATGGCATGATGATCTCTTGTGACTTTTCTACATATAAAGATAAAATGTTTTTGATAAGAGCTAAACACTTTTTCACTTGACTGACTTTCTGAATATAGGGAGTCTGAGCTGTTATTTTCCTTGACTCGTCTGAGGGCCTTTTCAAGAACAACACTACTCGTTTGCATATCCTCAAGGGAGTCTTTCAGCATTGACCAGTCTTCGTCCCAGTTATGGAGGATCTTTTGCAACATAACTAAAGAGTTTATTCCATGAAAATCATGATCCTTTGCCCTATTGATTGTCTCAAACATTTTATCCATCGTGAGATTAATTTGAAGACTATTGTAGAAAAATTGAATCTGGCTAAAGGAAAAAAAAATTTAGGTTTAATAATATTTCCAAGGTTCAAGGTAAAAAGGACTAATCAAGTGAGAACTAACTCGATTAATGTTTTCAATCGCTGCTCCTTCTTCTCAGATATTTCCAGTAGAAAGTTCCACTTGGATATGATTCCTGACAATCGTTCACAATGCAAAAGATTATTTTCATTATCAGGACACTGAAGAGACAATACAATAGGAGTGAAGAGATCAATTTTCTTCAGATTACGACTTTCAATGTAGCTATTCCATTGAATCTTTCTTATTTGCACACAGCTGAGCATTGCAAAGATTTCCTCTTCGTCTTTCGGGCATTTTAACGCGTTAAAGATTATCGTTTGAGTTTTACTGACCCATTTAAGCCTAAAAAATTATTACTTGACCAATGAGGAATGATTTTTATTCAAAAAATTTCAATTTCAAAGTGTTACTCATTATTCATTGATAGAGACCGGAATAGAAAGGGGTTCTCTAGATGAGAGAGAACTAAGAACCTGATGAGATCAGTCAAAATTCTTGTTAGGAAATAAAGAAAGAAGGATGAGAAGAAATTGACAATTATAATTCCTATCATTCTGATTATCTTGCATTGCTATCATCCCCCTGGGTAAATGATCCCTCAACATTTGCATAAATCAATTACAATTTTAGGTGAGAAGGTGTGTGTGTGTCTAATCTCTAACCGAGTCTCAAAATGGATTATAATAGATCATGAAAATTGTATGCAGGGGAGTAGATCAGAAATTAACAAGTTCAACTTATCCAAAAAAACAATCCATTTTCCGTTGGAGAGAAAAATAGTAGTACAAATACAATTAATCATTAATTTTTTATCATTTGTAAATTCAAGTCTATAGGATTCTACGCAAAATGATAGGAATGTAGAAAAAATAATTCCCTCAAAGATTATGATCTCAGATTCTTGATTTATGTACACTTGTCAGTAAAACTTAATTCCTAATGAAACTTGTCATTATTCTATTGTAAAAAAAAACATTCTTGAGATCAATCGGTCTTCAGTTGTTACTATCAAACGAATTTAATCTTTAATTAATTCTTGAATTTTGTCAAGGAAACTTTCACTTACTTCTGATCAATCCAATATTCGAGATGATATCCCAGCTCAAGAATACGATCATTTTCTTTCTTCAGTTTCAAATGCTTCTCTTCTGCTTCAATGGACTTTCCCAGATGATCCATTAATAAGTCTAGATCAGAAATTAGTTGATTTATATTCTTTATTATTAGGAGAAACCAATCGGTCGTTAAAAAGTTTTTTGAACAATTTTCCAGAATTTTCTCATAGTTTTCTTTAAGATTCTCCAAGTGGACTACTTTTGTCTGGCAAACTTGGTTTATTCTCTCAAGCTCCCTCGTTCTTGCATCAACCTCGTTTGGTTTATACACCATGGGAGCCTGAATTTTTATAGGACTCAAGGGAGTCCAGCAAACTTTGAACTTATTCAACAATTCAATGTCCACGTGGTCAACAACATCGTTAAGATTCTCAAAGCATAAATCAACATCATCCACAAGGGCCATTATTTCCATCCAAAAGCTGACCAATTGTTTAACCACACTAAGAGCTTCGATATTCATTTCAATGATAAATTTCGTTGTGGAGACAGTCTGAAGAAACTTGTCCCAATACCGTTTCACGAGATGAATGGTCTCCTTTAGAATTTCATTGTTAAACTTGATAATTTGCTCAGATGCAAGAAAGCTAATCTCTCTCACAAGGTTGGAACTTTGCAGGTATAGCGGGAGCATTCGATCAGTCATTAAAGAATTTTTCTTCATCAAATAGATGAGAATGACGTAGAGCTTGTCAACATCACAACCATTTGGATTCATGTAGTCAGAGTTGAATATTTCGTGAATTTTTACATTCTTCTCCAACATCCTGGTAAAGACTTTATTCATCAGCGTTATAAAATCACACTTGTATATTAATTGATTTGGATGGGATTCCTTGACGATTCTCTGTATTTCCTAAATGATTGGGGAGGAAATTTAAGAAGATTACAACTCACCATCAGGCTGTTCGTGTTAAACCTTAGATGGAAAATCAATTCATCAACATTGTAATTGAATGTTTGGTAATTTTCCAACTGCTCTAACCTGTCGTCAATCCACGATTCCATTGCTAGAAAAGATGAGTTTATTGTCTTTAAGAAAGTTCTTAAATAAAATTTTTCCTCTTCCCCGAGGGAATCTGTTTCAAGCAGGATCTGGGAAATTGCCGAATGACCATTGCTGAAATTCTGATGGAGAACATTTCGGTCAGTCTTGATGAAATTAGTCGTTTCCGAGTTTATGTTGCTTGTTCTGATGGTATCAAATATCTTTATGACAATTTTCTCTTGGTCCAAATGGCTCTCTTGGAAAAGAGCCAAGAGATGCAGGCATTTCTTGAGATTCGAAAAGTGATATGATTGCTTTGTCAATTTTAATTTGTTTTCTAGCCATCTTGTAGAGATCTCTTCAAACTTTGATTTAGAATTGCAATCTAGAGTCAACATTTTCTTGAACTTTATTTCCATTTTTTCATATTTTGAGCTAAAGTAAATTTCCGAATCAATGTAGAGGCCAGTCTGCTTGATAATTGACTTTTCTAGAATACCCAAAAGGTTTAGGAAAAGATCTTTCCTTAGTGCATTATTATTGTCCACTTCAAAAGAGCCATTGAGAAATATGACATAGGCCGAGGAGTTTATTGAACTAATTGCATTGTTACTTGTTAACCATTCGGAGAGAATGTTGAGTCTTCGCTCAAATTTTCTCTTTTCCTCTTCCAGGCCAATCTTTAATCAAATTGCATCAAATTGATGATTTTTCCAAAATTCTCAATGCAAATAAATGCACTTACCATCTCTCTGTGAATAAAGATGAACTCCTGGCTGATGGAGTGTTGAAATTTCCGTAAGGAGTCCATTTCATCGTTTATGTTTGCTCCATTTGATTCTCGCATATATAACCCATTAAAATTATCATTCTTAGATAGCTTTAGCCTGAAAAAATTGTGCTAAAAGGCCAGCAAGTTAGTTAAGAAGGAAACTCACCAGAATGCTTAGAATTCGATTATGAAGTTCCTTGGCCAGAGATTGATAACTTATTTTGAAAAACTTTATCTCTTGTCCCAAATGAGAGGAATCTTTGTTGTCATTCATGAGACATTTGGATTTTTCAATTACTCTAATCTTGTACTCTCTCATGATATGCTCAACTTCGTTTTTCTCATATTCCAAAGCAAACTCTATACTTTTTAAACGTAGAATTTCATTGAGGATATTTTTAAGACGTTTTCTTCTTATCATTGTATCATGGTAGTTTGACAAACAATTGTACCATATTAGAAATATTCCCAAAACACTCTTGTCATCGTTGAAGTAATTCCTTTTACCCGACCATATTCGAGGAATAGCAAAATGCTGAGTGGCCCGCATAAAAATTAGTTCGAGTCTTAAGTCAATATTTTGATATTCGTTTATGGAATTGAGGTCAATTGATGATGGATCAAATCTGTGAAGCAGGTAACCAAAAGCTTTACCGTTCAACCAACTTTCATAAAGATCCTTGATTATTATATCAGGGTATTTTGACGTTTTCAACTGAGCCCAAAGTATATAACTTTCTTTGGCTGATTCAAAGTCATAATTTTGAAAGTCTACATGAAAATCAACAGGATAAAATTGAAGGTAGAGAATTAGATTCCAGATAAGGGCCATTGTTAAATTCTGGTTTCCATCAACAATATCTGACGCTGATATATTCTCAATGTGAATGAGGCTAGACTTTTTGAGAAAATCTAGGAATATCTGTACATTATTCAAATGATGAATTCTACAAGTTCCTTTTGATATAGAGATCTGAAAAAAGCGTTAATTCGAGCTCCGAGAAAATTTACTTTTGATGCGTTCGTAAGAAATCCCATAAGATAGAGAAGAATATGGCCATCTCGTAAATCGTTAGTTAAATCTTCTATATATAGATTTTTTGGAATATAAACAAGAGTATCTTTTGTTTTTCTCTTAGTCAAACCGTTCTTGTAGAATAAATGATCACACAAATTAATGTTGTTAATATAGAAATTCATCCAATTTTTGTATGCTTCAAGCTGAGCTTTAATTCTCTCATCTACAAAGTGTTATTTGAAAAAATGAACTACTTCTCAAATGCTGTACTCGATGAGATTCGAACATTAATTTTAAATCGTTTTAGTATCATTTAATAAAACAAATAGAATGAATCAATTTATAGTTGAAATCTTGTTTTAATATCAACAGTGAACTAAATTAATTTTCTGATGATTTTATTTGGAGTAGTTTCTTCAAAAAAAGTTGCCCCAGTTTACTTCACCTTGAAGCTACTTTCATCTATGTCTATTAAAATAGTTATGTATCCATATTAAAAAAATTCTTACTAAATACATCTTTAAAATTGAGAATAAGACACTTTACGAAACATATTATTACCATATATGAATGCTATTCATGTTGAGATGTAACGAATTCGTGTTCATTGAATGGGTAGTTAACGAAGTTGTAGATACAGATAATATAGGAGAAAATGCAAAATAATAATTTACAAATTATGAAAGAAATAGTAAGAGTTGACGAAAAATAGAATAAATGTAAGCTGAAAAAAACACCAAAACTCTCCAATAAATAGCAACAGTGGAGAGAAAAGTGAAAAAGCTTACATAGGCCAAGGTAGTTGAAGGTTATAGGAATAATTCTTTTGAACACATAAGTCTGTGCAGTAGTCTATGTAGACATTGAAAAAGCTTTTGACAGACTCCCCTTCTCTGTCATATACAATACCCTTCAACGTCACAAGATCAATCCATATATAATCAACCTAACGATGTCATTTCTTTCAAACAGACACCAACAAGTTATACTCTATGGACAAAAGCCTGTTCTTTCTCCTATAACCTCTGGAGTCCCACAAGGCTCCATCATTGGACCATTCATATTTAATTTGGTATTCTCTGAAATTAAACCTTCAAACCCCTCTATAAAATATTTCAAATACGCAGATGACATCAAACTGCTCATTCCATTATCTCAAGACAAGTGTTTGATCTCTGAGGAATTGGATCACCTTACTCAGTCTCTTTCATCAATAGGACTCTGTATAAATCAGAGTAAAACTAAAGTCTTGCCTATAAAGAATTCTCTATCAAATCTAAATTTATCCTTCAATACAGTTACAATCATAAAGGACCTTGGACTCTCTTACGATCACAATCTCAAAACGAATGTTCATTCTAAAGACATCTTAAAAAAAGTACGTTGTAAAACCTACTTTCTCAGAAAATTCATCAATGATCCATCCCTCCGTCTCGATTTGTATAAATCTCTCATTTTACCACATCTGGACTATGGATCAGGTATTCTTTGTGATCTTCCCATTGGAACTAGTCGAAAACTTGAAAGAATTCAATACACATATCTCAAAAGCTGCTTCGGACCACTCCCTTACAAGGAGCTCCTCGAAAAAGCCAATCTACTCCCCTTGTGGCTAAGAAGAACGGCTTCTTCTGCTGTGCTCTACTCAAAGTTCGCCCCTAGCATATCCGGTCACTATAATCTGAGATCGACAAGAACTTACTCTATTTTACTCACAGTCCTTCTACCTCTCAGAGCCAGATTTCAAATAGATTTCAATATTTTTAAATCCAAAAACATTTCCAAGATTAGTAAAATTCTTATTAACTATGTACCAGAGTCACATAACTATTTTAATAATTTTTTTAAATAATAAAAATCTAGTATATATATCTGGTACAAATGATATTAAATATGAACAAATGTTGGCAATGTTTTTATCTTTAAACTGAGAAAAGTTAATTTGAAATCTTGTGCGAAGGGGGAGGAGTACATTAAGTAGTATAGAGTATCCCCTTGCTGAGCGCAGGTTGTAATGGCCATTTGGTTGAGTAGCATACAGGAACGCAGAGGCTGAGATGCGTCTAAGCCAGAGAGGAAATAATTTATCCCGCTCAAGTAAATCATAATAAGGTAGTGGGCCGAAGCATGTTCTGAGATAAATGTATTGAATACGTTCGAGCTTTTTGGAAGTGCCAACAGGGAGATCACAGAGAATTCCAGATCCGTAGTCAAGATAG